>JAVJIF010017815.1:0-73909 GCA_038442645.1 Agave tequilana
TTTCGGATTTTATGTCAAAAACATTGATATATATCTCTTTCATGTATATTGGATTCTATCCATATACTATATGCTTCAAAGTTATTTAAATATCATTTTTTATATTACATGAGTTTTGGAAGAATCGGATTTCCATTTCAAAAATTCAAGTTTTGAAAAATACGGATTTTGGTTTTCGGCAAAATTTGTAAGTCACAAAAATGGTTCAAAATGTTTTAACATGATTTGATTTTTGCTCAACCGTGTTTGTATTTCAAAGATATAATATGAACTAATTTTTGTGGAATTTATGTGATTTTATGGGATTTAATTAAAATCAAAATGTCAAGAACAGGTCATGGTTATGTTCCTGACTCTACTGCAGTTGGAAGACCAAGGAGAAATACACGGAAAGCAGGTTGGCTCACTACAGATATGGTCGTGACTTATGCACTTCCGGTCGTTGAGGAGGCTATTCCGTCCACCTTCAGAGAAGCTGAAATCAATCAGAGTCGAAGATGTGGAAAGTAGCCATGAAAGAAGAGATGATCTCTCTACAAGAACGACACTTGGAACTCACTAGGTTGCCCAAAGGGAAGAAGGCGATAGGCTGTAAGTGGGTGTATGCAAAGCAGCAGATCTCTCAAAGAAGATATGGTGCGCTACAAGGCTAGATTGGTAGCAAAAGGCTATGCTCAAGGGGAAAGAATTGACTACAATGAGGTATTTTCTCCTGTTTTAAAGCATTCGTCAATTCACATCTTATTGACTTTAGTGGCATAGTACGAGTTGGACCTTGATCAACTCGATGTAAAGACCCGCCTTTCCTCCATAGCGATCTGGATGAAGAGATCTACATGTCTCAGCCGACAGGGTTCAAGACTGCAGGGAAAGAAGATATGGTGTGTAAGCTGAAGAAGTCGCTGTATGGACTAAAACAGTCCTCCTAGACAGTGGTACAAGCGGTTCGACAGCTTCATCAGAGGAAAGAAGTACACACATAGCCACTATGACCCATGTGTGTACTACAACAAGCTACCGACAGGGAGTATATTCTATTTACTTCTGTATGTAGATGATATGCTTATTGCTTCAAGGTCTAGATCTGCAATTGATGCACTGAAGAGGGACTTATCTTCTGAGTTTGAGATGAAGGATCTGGTGAAGCAAAGAAGGTGCTAGGCATGGAAATTACTCGAGACCGAAGGGTTGGCAGGGTGAGCTTGACACAGAAGCGGTATTCGCAAAGGTACTTCAGAGTTCAACATCGGCAAGGATGCGAAGTCTGTAAGTACACCACTGGCTCCTCATTTCAAGTTATTTACTACCATTCTCTAAAGAATGTTGAAGAACGTGAGTACATGACTCACGTTCCATATGCTAGCACAGTTGGTAGTCTTATGTATGCTATGTGTGTACAAGGTCAGATCTGTCACAAGCTGTCTGTATGGTCAGTAGGTATATGCATGATCCGGGACAGGTCATTGGGATGCAGTGAAGTGGATTCTGCGGTACATTAAAGGTACCATTGATGTTGGTCTGGTATTTGAGAAGGACTCCACAGGAAAGCAGGATTGTATCGGGTATGTTGATTTTGATTATGCTGGTGACCTTGACAAGCGCCGGTCTACAACGGGTATGTCTTTACATTATCTCAAGCACCGGTGAGTTGGCGCTCTATTTTACAGTCTAACCGTCGCATTGTCTACTACAGAGGCCGAGTAATATGGCCATGACGGAGGCTATGAAGGAGGCAATTTGGCTTCAAGGCTTGCTTGATGAATTGGGGTTGATCAGGATCTACTGAAAATCAACTGTGATAGTATGAGTGCTATTTATTTAACCAAGAACCAGGTATATCATGCACGGACGAAGCACATTGATATCAGGTTCCATTTTGTTCGGGAGATTCTCGATGAGGGTGATATTGAGCTGCTGAAGATTCACACAACAGAGAATCCCGCCAACATGCTTACCAAGGTGGTATCAGGAGTCAAGTTTGTACATTGTAAAACTTTGCTCCATATCCTTCATGTAGCATGAGCTTGTTGAAATTCCTTTGGATGAACTACGGATGGCTTGATCCCTTGGGCAGGGTACGTAGGCAACCACACTGGTGCAGCCACTTTTGAGTCAACAGTTCGTATGTTTCAATTCGGCTCAGATTTGAGAAATCTTCACCGAGGTGGAGAATTGTAGGAATTGTAAGAAGAGGGAGGAAGTCGAGGAGTTGACGATCCAGAGATTCAGCAACAGCAGCAGCATCACGGTCGACCGCACGGTCGACCGTTGGGAAGCAGCAGCAGCACGGTCGACCGGCCCGGTCGACCGTTGTGCACCAACGTGCACAAGGCTTTAGCGGTCGACCGCCCGGTCGACCGACTGAAAGTGCCTAACTCTCGGTTAGGCACGGTCGACCGGCACGGTCGACCGGTGCCTAGGATCGGTCGACCGACCGGTCGACCGACAGACGGGTTCGGGCTGTTTCGGGAAATTTGCTGAATTGGAATTCAGCCCAAATTGAAAACTGATTCATAGGGTTTCATTTGGGTATATGAGAGAGGCAGAGCTCTCTTCATAATGTAATGCTTAAATACTTGTATTGATTTACAAATCAATAGAAAATCTCTCTTCCTTGCCCCGAGACGTAGGCGAATTGGCTGAACCTCGTTAAATCTGGTTTTGTGTTCTTCTCATTGCTTGTTTGTTATTTACTATTGGTGGTACTGCTATTTTGCATCTGTGATCTAGGGTTTTCTCTACGTGGTTGTTGTTTCGGCGCACAACAAAAATATCAAAATATCAATCAGGATATTTCATGGTTATCCGAACAAAGAAACAGAATGTAAAATAAAACTTACACAAGTAGCTAGCTAGCCCCAAACATTAACATGTCATCACTAGCTAGTCTCACATAAGACTAAGGGAAGAGGCATTGTGAAAGGACAACAAAGCTTGACACCTTATATCATAATTAGTTGATATTATACATTATTATCCCTATCCAGTTTCTCTTCACGAAGTGTGACCTCCCAATTTTTTTCCAATGCTTAACTACACTCATACATGGAAATCCAACTAAGTTGCAAATGAAAATGGATACTTTGGTTGCCAAGAAAGCTAACATAAAGAGACGACCAAACTAAGTTCAAGTAAAGCTAGCTTTCTGAATGAAGTCTTATTTCTGCCCTCTAGCTTCCTCTGCAAAGTATCAACTCTTCGTCACCGTGGGAATCTCCACGCCGGTGGCAGTTATCGGCAACTTTAAGCCCGCGTTCTTCTCGTCATCATCTGAGGATTGGCTCTGGTAATCCTTGCTCTTGCCCCATATAAGGCATAAAGACCAACCACTATGATAGCTGCACCAATCACCCTATATATAGAGATCACAATATCAAAGTTAGTACTTTTTGAATGCAAGAAATCAGAAGATAGTCATGTGTGTTGCATATAAGATACCATACCTGCCCAAAGTGATCTCTTCAGCCAGGATGACTGAGCCCAAAATAGCCACAATGATCATACACAGAGGATTGAAGGCTGTCACAAAGACTGGGCCTCTCTCCTTCATTACAATCCCTTGTATATAGTAAGTTATCCCCGAGCACACGACTCCCTGCAGAAGGATTCATCAATGAGTTACTATAGCATCCATTCAGATAAACAAAATCCAGTACATACTTGTGAAATGGTAAATGTATGCAAATTTATCACACGTATATGTATGCATCAATCATATTTATACCGAATATACAGCAGTGAAGAGTCGTGTGTCCCATCCAATGATCCAAGGCTGTGTACTGCGTTCCATGACAGGGCAACTGCGCCGCTCTGCACAGCTCCCAGGAAGCATATCAAGGTGGCCAAGGAGAGCTCTGCCGGGTATGATCTCAGCGTATTAGCCTGGTAAATACAAGATGACATACGCATAATGTGTTTATTAGTAATGTTCTATATATAACAGTTAATTCAATGGATCAAGAGGTAAATAAATTACCTGTAATATGAAGAAACAAGCCCAACAGAAGCAACTAAATAGGAGCATAAAGGTTCCCATGAGCCAGTGGCCCTCATCTTGAGTTGCGGCACTTGCAGCGTGGTGGCTTCGGCTCTTGTCCACACAAACTCCACCACTGGACCTTTGTACAGTATCATGAGCAGTGCACCGGCAACTGTTACTAGAGTTCCCACTATTTGGCTTTGGTGTGCAGGCTCTTGATGTTGATTTTCTCCATTCTGATTAATCAGGAAACCGACATATGTTTTCAATCTGAATGTATCTAACAATGACTAATAATGCTATGTCGTCCCTCATTTCCACACTCGCTCATTCTTATTCTTATGCCTGAAAAGAATCACAATTGTTCAATGGTTACAAGAGAGAACCTACTAAGATGCTAACCTTAGTATAACGGCCAGCACAAAGGTGACTGCGGGGAGTATATTGTAGAGTGCCGCTGCGAAGCTAGCTGATGTTGCTTTGGTTCCCATATAGTAGAAGTTCTGATCAAGAACAGGCCTGAATTACACAATTCACGCAAATCAGTTAATTGAAGTGATGAGCTGAATCAGTAATAAGTATTTGAGGCCAAGTAGAAAGAGTACTCAAGTAGTCCAAGCGCCATTATTTTGAGAAAGATGCGAAGTGTCATCTTCGGTCTCACTTTCTTGCTGAAGAAAGAAAAAAAAAGAAAAGGAAAAAAGGGAAAGAAGTAAGAACCTGTAAAATAGAGAATGAGTGGATTGATTGTAGTGAAACTAGCAAGAAGGAATGGTCAAAAACATAAATATTGCGTACTCTTCGTGGAACTTGAGTGCATATAGCATTAATTGGATACTAGGTTTTAATCTAAAGTTAATGATCATGATACTAATGATTGGTATATACGATTATGAATTTGTTATGATGTCAGATGAATACTTTCAAGAATAGTAATAAACTAACGTGACAATCATTTTACTTGAAACAGAGGAAACATATGATAGTCGCTATAATCAGTCCAAATATTAACATCTATCACTAACAATTGGTCCATGTCTAGCCACAATGAACTCTGAAAGCAACTACGAAAGGGTTTGCACCTCATGATATATATGATAATGTGGGTTGCGTTAGTAAATTTCTTTTTCTTGGGAGTTAATCCTTACCCTCAATGTTGGATGAATAAACTAGGTAATCTTTTTTTCCTTTAAGACTGTAAAATTCAAAAAAATAAAATAAAATAAAAGAATTGAAAGCATATGGAAGATTTTCTTCAATATGATTAATACCGTCCTCTAATACTGATAGTATAATTTTCAAGAATGTTTAACATGTCTTTATAAAATGATCTAGTTAATTGAAAAAATATTATAATTGCTGAAGAAATAAAACACTGTACAATTCTGAAAATGCCAACTCTAGACTGAGTAGCTATATGTCTGTTCCCAAAATGCTATGTAAAAATGTAAAAGAGTTATGTTGTATCTTTTTAACAAATGGAACACATCTTATTTTGGCTTTAGGAAAAACCATCTTTTTCTTTGACAATTTGAAAACTCTGTGTGTTTTTTAAGTGAATTCACTCATAGACTTTCTTACAGAAGTATTAATTTCTTGATATTTCTCTAAAACTAGTGGAGAAAGCTTTTCCTGATGTGTTTGTTTGTTTTGGATATGTCCCACTTGATGAATGTTCTATTTTGTACATGAATCAATGGAACATCATGTTATTTTGAGGGCCCATATTCCTCCATTATAATGCATGAACGAATGCGTAACAATTTCCTTTAACTTTCAGTTACAGCCAAGTACCTGGCTGTAACTCAATGCATTGATCATTCATTTTGGTTCTTCTTAGTTTACAAACTGGTTGTACTTCTAATTCGATGAATCTCTTCCAGTTTGATAAACATAATTCATTAGATTTTCTTTTTATTCAGTTTACTAACAAAAAAGATGATGTTATGTGCAGAGACAAATTAATATGTTGTGCATGGCAAATGAGGAAATTGCATTGTTGGTAAAGCACGCCATTCTGATAGACTAATTAATAGAAACATATTCAAAGTGTGCAATCAACATTGTGTAAACAACACACACTGCTAATGTGTGAAGAGTGGTGGGTGAGAATCATAAATAGAAAGCTGTTTCCTTTCTAAAGATATATATATAGAAAGCTATATGTGATGACTTTGTGTGCGTGGAGAGAAGGGGGTGGTGGTGGGGGGGGGGGGGGGGGGGGGTGCGCGAGAGAGACAGGTAGAGAAATTAACCTCTCAAACCACAATGCGAATGGGGCAATTGCAGCTGCGGCTACAACATTTCTATAGACAACGAGCACATAATGATTCATTCCTTGCTTGAGGGATGCCACAGATATGATGTACATACCGGCATAACCAAACTGTAGGAATATCATAGCCAAGTATGGCTTCAAGATATTCAACACTTGCTTAACACTAGACATCCTTCCTCTCCTCTCTTTTCTCTCTCCCGCTCCTCTCCTCCTCTCGATCAACAGAAAACACTGGAGTGATGAGAGGTGAAGGCATGACACCTACTTATATTGACAACACGAGGAACTGTAGTAGAAATTGTGGAGTCCAATAATAATTATCCAAATTAAGTTAGACACACCTACAAGGCACTATCACTCTAGCTAGCTACATGGATATGCTCAATGGGAAAACCTGTAGACATCAGTAGGGGCATCCTGTGCATTCTTTGGCTTACACTTTTCGGGTTTTCTAAATATATTGTCAAGATGGGGAGGCCAATTTCTCTAAAGGGAAATGGCTGATGGAAATAGGGTTTAGTGCATGCTGATGATGCGTGCATGAGGGTTTTCGATGATGCCGACAAGTTGGGACAGCATCAATTGGGTGCGTTCATTTTAGGACTGCAACGCCAAAATGCAACCCAATTCGATCCCTTCAGTCTTGTCCATGACTACACACAGGTCCATTTTGATTTCACCTTCATTTAACATGCTAATTGTTGTTAGCTTGCTAGTGGGCAGCATAAATTGGATCAAATTTTTAATTATGTGGCTATGGAAAATTTCACTGTTACATATGAGCAAAAGAAAAATCTCGAAGTATATACATGCAAAAGACCCAAATCATTCAACTAAAGGTGTTTTGGTTGAATGTCCTGCTTCAAGTTAGTGCTAGCTTTTTTATGTTTCCTTTTCTGGTTAAAGGTTATGATGGACTTGTAGAAAGTAGACATCAGTGGCCAAATTCAGCCACATAACCGAATTTGATAACGAGCGTATGTACACGACATGATGGCAATACACCGGTTCATCGCCTCCTGAAATATTTAACGAGATTTCTGTATTTAAGCCACATCTTTTCAAAACAGAAGGCGGATGGATGGACCTCTATTGTTCATTGGAAAAGGTACATGGCCAAACATTAGGACGTGATATAATCCATATCGATATAGAGTATACTTTAGATTAGTAAACAAGAATTTTAACTCTTGGTTTAAGAATAAAGGCACAACATATCATATATGCTTTGGCTGATTAGTGGGCTAATTACTAGCCACCAATGGGGTAGCCAGGATTTCCATTTCGGGGGGCACAAAGTGACTTACAATGTTAGTAACACTATTTTTCCCCCCCAAGAGAAAAAGACAAAAGAATGCGTCTCAAACTCGAAAATTTGAACTATTTTATTGTTCAGGCTCCATTTCAAAGCTCATATATAACTTATATATTGCTCAAATTTCACTAGATAAAAGTCTATATCATAGTCTAATTTTTTAATATTGTCAATTTTTTCTCGTTCTAAACTGTCAGGAACCGAGAGAGATGTCAAAAGACTCAACGGTCAAACCTTTAATTTTTTTTTGCCGTCAACGCTTCTCCGTCGTTCGCTGCTGCTGACTCGCTTATTATCCGATGCTCGTCAAGAGTTCTTGGTTGCAGACCGAAAGATAGGAGATGACCGAATTTGGACTTGGAATTTCGACAAAAAAAAAAAATGAGTCTTGTTGGTTGCACTCTTGACAGAGAGACGATGAGAGTTGCTGGTTGCGTCTTAAAACTGGACCATGGGGCAGAATCAGTGCCAATTAGTTTCTTTGGGTGGGGCCCAGGGGTAGTTACCAATGCCAATTGGCTTTTTTGGGTGGGGTCGGGAAGGTCACGTGACCCCCGCGGGCTCCGCCAGCACCGCTGATTGCGCGCCCCCAACATGTATGTCACACTTATCCTACATGAACTCCAATGATTGTGAGTTAGGGAGTGCCGAGCGTAGAAGCAGCTTCCATCATACCCTTTCAGCCATAATGCGTGCGTTTGACACCATATCGCTCGTTAGTGATTGCTGAGAGAGCGAGCAGGTGGTGGAATTTTTCCATAAAGACGCTTCCAACAATGAGGTAAGCAACGCAAATACAAGGGGACGACTTTTTTCGAGCAGCACTCATGAAGATGAATATATCCTCCTCCCTAACTCACACGCTTTCCAAGTAGCGAATACCGTTCGTCCTTCCATATTCCATGCTTCCACATGCTTTGGTTCTGATATATAGTTTTTTTATTGATAAATTCAGGCCCTGCATCAACAAACAGAGAACTTGTTGGGATTTGGGTCGTCCGGGGAGACGTGAGGATGGTCATGTGTATATAAGGATAAGGCTAGTCTTTTGGGATGGCGCCCAAATCCTTATATATTTAAGACCATCCCCACGTCTAGTCGATGTTGGACTATTTGTTCGACCCAAATCCCAACGATCCGAACAAAATCCCAACAATCCCCCCTCGAACAAAGAGTCTCCCCTGCAAACTCAACTATCTTTACGCTGGAAGATCAAATGCTCCATCGAGATCCAACCCTTCACTGCGTGGGAGCCGCACGCCTTATGTGAAGTACCAACTGCAGTTGGTCACTCCTCTACACCGCATGACAGACCGCGTGACATGCGTGCTCCCATTGGAAAGATTGTTGGGATTTGGCTCGAACAAATAGTCCGACCACGTGACATGCGTGCGCCTATTGGAAAGATTGTTGGGATTTGGGTCAAACCAATAGTCCCACATCGGCTAGACGTGGGGATGGTCTTGGGTATATAAGTATTTGGGCAACTCCACCTAGAAAACTAGTCTTTTGGGATAGTGCCCCAAGTCCAACAGAATTTTCATGGAACAAAAACTTGTATGATGCATCTTTCTAGAGGAATTTTACGTCTTATTATTATAGGAAGAAAGTGAAAGATTAGCCATCTTAATTGTGAACTGTTAGATGTTTGTAGTGCATCAAAGCCTGTAAATATATGTTGCAATGGCCTTTTTGAGAAGCACTAGCACCAGCCATAATAATTTAAGATGGGCCAATCTGATTGACGATCCTTTACTGGCTGATACTTTGTTAAGTTTAAACGAGAACATTACTGATGTTTGTTTATTCAAGAACATGACATTAATAGAGATTCTAGAATCTGTATTAGTTAATTCCCAGCAGCTTTTGGTCAATTAGTTTTCTGATTAGAAACTATTTGATTAATTATTTGAATCAACAGCGTGGTTGGATATGTCCTGGTCCACCACATCCCAGTTCAAATTGGAGATCTTACTGTGGGTTTTAGACCGTGAGCCTCAAAACAATACTTGGGTCCGTTGCTATTCTCTTGGCCCTCTAGATGTCAACCCTATCTTTTTTTCATTTTTTTTCCTTTTACTTTTTGAAAAAGATATTGAGAATACAGTTTTTGAAGGCATTAAAACATATGTTAATCGACCGAAAAAACTATTTAACAAATTTTTTCTCTAGACCAATGCATACTATTATGTGTTGTTTCCCTCACACATTTAATTCGCATATGTTCATAAACTATTTTTCTGTTCTTTTCCAACTTTTCATAAGGAGATTTAGCCATCTAAGTTTCAGAACCTAATCCATTAAGCACCAAGGGCGCACCCCCCACCCCCCCCCCCCCCCCCCCCCCCCGCCTCCTCCCAAAAAGAAAAAAGAAAAAGAAACAAAAAGGGGAAAAAAACAATGTTGCAGTCAATTTGATAACAGGAAATGATTTATTGAGACTGCTAGCTATTTTTCTGGGTTTTTCAAAAATTGCAACCATTCTAATAAATTGATGCACTTGTTTCAAACGTTTATTTATTTATTTATTTATTTTACCTAGTTTAACTTCTTATTAGGTATGCTTGCTCTCTAGGAACACATTTATGATCTCATGAAAATGAAAAAAAAAAAAAAAAAAAAAAAACCATAATTAGCACACATGCCCCCCAAACCCGAAGTAGACCCTGAGTATCTTAGATGCCAAATGCTTTATTCTATGTGAGGAACTAGAAGAAAAACCAAAATGAGTTGGTTTCCTAGGTTATTTTCTAAGTTATCTATGTAAATCTTACATATCTAACGTTTCTTTTGGTAAAGAGACAAGAAATATTCTATTAATATTCAAACTTTTCTTTCTAACAAAAAAGAGGGAAAATTCATCCTTTTATGCTTTTGAATCCCAAAAGGATTTATAATTCTTGCGCAATTTATAGTATCTTGTTTTTTTTGTTTGTTTGTTTATTTTTCTTCACTTTTCATTTGTAAGGTCCTACTTCATATTTTATCATCTTTCTACTTTTTCATAATTTGTGAATCATTCTTACAATCTTTGCATTTGTTTCAAAATTATATTTCTTTGATTCTTTTCATTTAGTCTGATGATCAGTCATAACATAGCGCAAGCAAGATTAGAATTCTACATATCTTACGTATCAAACACTATAGTTTGTGAAGGATCGAGCCTAAAGATAGAAGGGGAAAGAAGAAAAAGAAAAGAGAAAGAACATAGATAGAACCTCTTAGCTCCTTGTCTATTCCCTATTTTCTATAATCGTCTAAAACTGAATGTCCTTTAAGTAAAGAGACGATCAGCAGTATTGTAACAAGATTCAAACTTTTCTTATCTAAGTTTTATGTATGAAAATCGTGTAGATCTAACATTCCTTTTAATAAAGACACAAGAAGTCTAAAAATCAAAATTTTCTTTCTAACAAAAAGAGAAAAGGTTAATGCCTTTTTATCTTTGAATCCCAAAATTTCATACTACTTAGCCCAGGTTATAGTATCGTGTTTGTTATTTTTTCTTCGCATTTAATTTTTGTGTCCTGCTTCAAATGCTCTTTCTACTTTTTCATGATTTTTGAATCATTCATATAATCTTTACATTTTTTTTCAAAGTTTTCTTTCTTTGATTTATCTATTTTAATTTGAGAATAGGCTACAACCTAGTACACGTTGGATTAGGATTCAAGTCTAGGTTGTAAAGAAGTTTTACCACTAAGTTATGGTGGCACTTGAAATTGTTCCAAATTATAGTACCTCGATTTTTTGTTTTAACTTCTCACCATTGCTTAATTGTTGCTAAACCACATCTATTGTCTCAAGCCAAACCAACATGCTGTTTTAATTGAAAGAGTGCTAGTTAGTTTAAATTTCTTCAAGTTCAATTAGGATTCTACTTATCTTAGGCATAAAAAACTAGACATTTTGTGAACGACCCAAAAGAAAAAGGGAGGAAATTAAAGAAAACAAAAAGGGAAAATGGAGAAAGAACATAGACACATAATGATGCAGACATCTAGCCACGATCTTAGCTTGTTTATCAATGATGAAGAAGATGCGTCAGATCCATGTGGTTCGGGTAGTCTATGAGTAGTTATGTAGTCTTTTATTGTATTTGGATTTGATTTTATTGCTTTTTGTTTAGTATGTATTTAGTCCTACATCGATTGGAAACTTTCTTTTCTATTTTCATAAAGCCTATTTAAAGGCTTCTCTAATAATGATAAGCTAATGCTGAATTATATTGATAAATAAAATTTTGTGAGTGATTGTATTCTATCCCAAATTCTTTCTTTAGGAGTGTCAAACCCTAAAGAACCTAATCTAGAAGGGTGAATCCCTATCTAGCCCTTGTTTAGGAGGATGAACCCCTAACTAGTTTATCCCCTTTTCTATACAAAACCCTAACTACACTTCAAACCCTAACCCTAGTCTCCTTCCCTCCTTCTCTACTTGTTCCCGCCCTCTTTCTCTCTCTTTCCCGTTAAACTGCCAATACTATCGCCCTCCCTTCACCATTTCCCGTCGTGCTGCCACACCACCGCCCTCTCTTTCTCTTTCCCATTAGCCTTCCTCTACCGCTCATCATTCCTCATTTTTTCCTCTCTCCTTTGACACCCGCCTCCACTTCTTTCCTCACTACCTTTGTCGTCATAACCATCCTCTCTTCCTCCTCAACCACACATGCCACCACCGCCTTTCTCCTCCTCTCCCTCCCTTATTATCACCGCTGCTGCCCTTCCTCTACTGACACAGTACCACCTTCCTCACCTCTTCATTGGCGCATCCCGTCACCATAGAGACTGCTGCCATGCCTCTATCCTCTTCCTTCGCATCATTGTCATTGTTCCTTTTTTGACTTTTCCTCTTGTCGCCACCTCCCTCCCTTCTCTCTCTGATTACCACCAAGATGGATCATGGTTTGATTTAAGTAGGGTTTATAATAGAATTTGACCCGGCTTGCAAATCTAAGCTACATTGCAAATCCAGATCTAACTCGACCCGCAACTACAATTACAGACCCATTTGCAGAATAAACCCATTTATAGACTGGGTTTGATTTTAGAGCCATTTCTCAACCATCGGGAGTTCGAATCAATATGTTTTTGAGGCGTTAAAATCGTGAAAAATATCTCTACGCATCATCATAGAACAAAAACTCTAAAGTGAAACGTGATCCTTAGTAGGTGAGTATTCTAAATACGATCAATTATTGAAGAGTATTGATATACAATCTCTAGAGTTTTATCTGCTTTGACTGTTGTCCACTTATACTGGTGAGATTATGTGTATCTACTTCCTTTAATTTATTAGTCTTCATATTGATCGTAGAAACTTTTGCTTGTATAACATAGTAAATATCTTTAATTTGTTTAAGACTGAAATTGTTAGCTTATGCCTTTTTTTTTTATAAAACCCATCTGCTAGCCTTATTAGGTTTAATCTTTCCTACCCGATGATCGTAGCTTGTTGGTGAAGATAGTTCATCATTTTATCACTGATTTCTCATCACCGGACACGTTTCACATCACATAATCCCTTAGTTCCTTGTCGATTCCTGATAAATGTTCCATAATCGTCTAAATCTAACATTCCTTTGAGTAAAGAGGTGATTGAGTAGTATTCTAGTAAGCTTCAAACTTTTCTTCCTAACAAGAAAATGATTCAAGCCTTCCAACTTTTGAATCCATAAAGGTCTCATAATTCATCGCTAGAGTAGTACAATCAATTCGCAACTTCTTTTCCCAACAGTATGTGGAGCTGTTCTTTATCTTTCATTTCATTACAGTCCTTTTCCGTTTCTTTAGGGCACACTTTCAAGTGGCCTAACCATCCAACACTAATAAAATCCCCTTGAAGGTCGGTATCATGGCTTCTCAAAAGCCCTCAATCATGCATATTTCTCCTTTTAATCAAAGAGCAGTGCCAATCAATGAACTGTGACAGTCAAAAACCCCCCACCATTACGTGATAAACAATATCATTGCCTTTATATCATGAATGACATGAAGAAGGAAAAAACTCCATCATCTAAGGTTTCTTTATAATCTTTCATAGGCACTTTAGTTAATCAAAGGCTTTATGATCCATTAGCATTGCTAGTTAGCTAACTTCCTGTGACACGAATGGCTTGGTCAAGCGAAAATGATTAATGGTGCATTGCTTAGCTATCTTGTCCTCAGCCAAGACACACATTCTCTTGTGTGACCCATGAGAAGGAATCCTGAATGCCATGTCTCTTTAAGTTTTTTTTTTTTTTGCTTGGATTCGAATCTTACTTGATCAGAGGGAGACCCTACTTTTGATTCCAAATGCAAGGCGATATACGAATCTCTATGCAGGTTCTAGCATTAATCTTTATGACGTTCATATATTATTGATGGTTTCGCCTTTCACTTGCAATCAGACCTGAAGTTATTTACTGCAGATTTGTTGAGATTTTGCGGTCACTGAAATATTTGCCTAAACCTCAAATAAACACCAAGATCCAAACTTGTTGCTCCTTTTGTTTTCCCTTCACTTATTGATGGCATGAAATCAATAAATGTTCTGATAATACAGCAAAAACAAACTGAAACATGCTTAGGATCATAATTAAACAGATGCAGCAAAATCAGCCTTTAATTTTGACAGCACCGACTTTTCTACTTTTCCTCTAAAGAAAAAGATATATCAATCAAAATAAATTAAACAGAAAAGTCCATGTCAGTAAAATGTGTTTTTTTTCCTGAAAAACTTTTATTGTTTCTTTCTTGCGACAACACCTAGATAAGAACCATGATAGAATACCCAAGAAACTCTAATGGAAAACTTGCACTTTGTTCAACGTCTCACACTGACCATAGAGTTTGGCACAGGGGTTGTTTGTTTCACGTAAAAGGCGGTAATTCATAAATGATCTACAACCCAATTACAATTAAGGTGTTTGTTTAGACCATAATTCGTAAAACACTTGCGCAACCCAACTACCACTCACTTGCAATCCAATTACCACTCACTTACAACCCACTTACAATTAATTTTATGGTCAAGCAAATTTGTATTATTTTTTATATTAATATTATTTTTTTAATATTTAGTTTTTTAGTATTATTTGCAATATTTAAATTTTTTAAATCACCAAATAGTTAATTTTGTGGTCAAAATTTTCACTTACGATTTACACATTACGACATTCAAACACCGTAAAACACAATATACTTTCTCACTTACAAATTTATATTACCAACCAAATCCCGTAAAACTTACATACATGTAACTCATTTACAACTGTAAAAAGTTTGCCAATTACGACTTACGAATTACAGTCAATTACGACAAGCACAGACCAATAATTTCATAGGGATATTGCATTTTAAATAAGATGCGACACAGATGAAGAAAGCACATTCAAACTTCTTTTTTCCACTTACAAGTATTTAAAGTTGTAATGGTCAAAAATTAACCACTGTTAGGATCATGACGTGTGCCCTGAAACAGGATCATAAACCAATTCTTTGAAACCCGATCTGTAGTCTCTGTCACTCCTCCTCTGAAGACTTCTCACGTCTACGACTCCTAAGGCATACAACCTCCTAAAGGCACTCCAACTCTGATCCAAGAGTCCCGCCACATGACCACAACTCCTTCCATCCAGCAGGGAATTGAGACGAACCCCGCAGATCGCGAAGGCAGTTAAACGCCCTTATCTCTCAACTCGTCAAGACTTTGTGACGATCCTTCAATTCATCAAATAGTTGGGGATATAATGATGGATAACCCTCCAGTGCGTTAATCACAACTACCAAGATTCAACCCAGGTGCTTATGGGGATCAGTGATTCAAATCAATCAGTTAAGATCCACATCTATCCATATCCGCTCCACCGCCCCGGTTAGGTACAATTATGCTTCCTTCTCCAAAAAGGAGGGGTCGCTTCCCTAATCCTTAGAGTACATAACACACAACACTAACAGTTCTGCCAGTCCACCCACCACAACACACTGGTAATTTTTCTCTGCCTGGACATCCCTCCTTTTATGGGTGTAAATGGGTCGGGTTTAGATCGGATCCATGCCATATTCGAACCCTATAAGGAATTTGGATTCGAACTCGGGTTTCAGTCGGAATCCCTTCTTTCTTATCGGGTTCGGGTTGAATTCGAATTTTAAATAGATATATTCATGTTTCAATTAAAGTTGTTATTTAAAGTGTATTTCAATTTTATTATATTTAAATTTAAAATTTAAAAATTTTATTTTTTAAAATAATAATGATCAAGTTCTCATTTTTATAATTTTATCAATTTAAATATAGTGAATGTATGATGATGAGTCTCATTTTATAACATATATTTTCTTTTCGGGTTTGTTATCGGGATTCGTGTTTCAAAGGGTCATACCCGAACCAGCCTGATAAGAATTCCAGGTCTAACTTTTAGGTCTGAACCCAACCCGCTTGTAAACAATCGGATTGGGTTTTCAAGTTTTCGGATATCATTTACAGCCCTACCTCCTTTCCACCTATAGATTCTCACGCCCGAGGGTCTCAGGCTAGCATCACACTAGTGCTCCTAACTCAAAATGTGTCTTCTCTCTGTGTGCTCTGATAGTTCTGATCGGGAGCATCTAATCTATTCTAGAGGAGTTTTATCTCCCATAAATTGGTGTTTTCATTGAGAGCTTGAGTCTACACTCAAAAACTTTCCTCAAAAAACTTCTCCCCGAATAATGATGGCCCCCAAGAAACAAATGTCATCCATAATGGCACCCTTTCCAAAGGCAGGACCAATATTGACACCAGAGGCACGGCCCCCCTGCACGCAGTCGACCTCGAGCCTGCCGCGAAATACGTTGGCTCCTCCTCATCTCATAGGGAAGCTGGTAGTGCTCGATTGTTGCTGCTATATGAAGGCTAGATCCTTCAAATGCTCGCCGACATGAATGAGCAGATGAAGGAGCAACAAGCCTGGTTAGACTGCGATTGGAAGCAAGCGGCTTTCCATCACGAGAACATTATGCACGAGCAGGAAGCGCTGAAGCAACTCAACGGCCAACTCCAGGCTTAAGTCGCCACCCTCCATGGCACCCACGTGCAAAGGCAATCAGCGGACAAACCCAAAAAGGTGGAAGATGCAGGTCAATTGGCCCATCATGATTTGAGGTAGCACAAACTGACATCTCTTTTGCGTAAAGACAGCTCCGACAACAAAGCCGATTCTTCTCATTTTCGGGCGGGGGCTCAGCATGTCCAAACTCATAGGAAGATCGAGGAGTTCTCTGAGATCAGAACCCTTGACGACCTGGTCTAAAGGCAGATCCAGGAGGCAAAGCTGCAGCTCCGTTGCGGACCAACACTGGCAACTGTCAAAATCTCTGACTCTCCTTATTTTGAAAAAAAATATTGGAGTGCGAGTTTCCCTAGAAGTTCTTAACTTTGACTTTATATTATTACTCTGGAGCTAGCGACCTAATCTAACACATCAGGCACTTTCGAGATAAGATGGTGATCTTTTCTCGCAATGATCGCTCATGTGCCTAACTTTTTCGTCCGATCTGATAGGCTTGGTTTCGGATTGGTTCTACTCTCTGCCGTTGTATTTTCCCACAACTTTGAGGACATAACTGAGGTGTTCTTCACCTAGTACGCCCCGCAGAGAGGTCATGAAGAACAAGCACCATCTCCTTACTATCAAAATAAGACCCAGTGATAGCCTTAAGTTGTACATCAGCTACTTTCAAAACTAGTTCGCCAAGATGCCCAACTGCGGTGAAGATGATGCGGACATCAAGCCACGTGTATGGCACTTAATATCACCGGTTAAGAAGACATCTTGTTTAAGTTTTTCAGTAGTAATAAAACTATGTAATTTAGTTTCTTTATTTTGAGTTTTTTTTATTTGGAGTTGTATTTTCATTAGTAGTTCAGTTTCATTAGTTTGGAATTGTAATTCTATTTTGAAAGAAGTTTTAGTTTGAATTGTATTCAATTGTGTACAAGTCTATAAACGTCCTCCTGTATCAATCAATGAAAGCAATAAATTATTATGAAGAATTTTACTCAAATTTGTGTTAGTAGTGATCTCTCTCAAATCTCTCTTTGAGTGTGATCTGTTCGAGAAATCCTAAATTAGGGGTGTGAAGCCTTAACTAGCCTATTCTCTTCCTTTCATCTCTCATCTTTCCCTATTAAAAATTCTCTCTCTACCAAAAAAAAAAAAAAAAAAAAAAACCTAGAACAAGAAAATAAAAGAACAAAAATTTTCTTTTCTCCTTTCGTTTTTTTTTCCCCCCTCTTTTTCCCTTCTCCGTGTAACAAAAGAAAATTCAAAAAATAAAATGATTCAATACTAGACCCCCTAACTACTACAGTATACCCATGCGCTACAGTAACCTGACCTGCGTTTTATAATAATGGGTCCAATACAAAACAGACATGTTAATGCATCGTCTTCAATTTTAGGTCGTAACTTTCACATTTGGACTCCGATTCTGATAATTTTCGAGCCACTACATTCGTGACGACGAGAGCTACGTTACATAACCTAAAGGACACTGAGGTCTGATGTGATCCTCAGAAAATAAAATCATTCAACTAAAGGTGTTTGTTTCGGTTGAATGTCCTCCTTCAGGTTAGTGCTAGCTTTTGATGTTTCCTTTTCTGGTCAAGGTTATGGACTTGTAGAACATAGACCTCAGTAGCCAAATTTAACCACATAACCGAATTTGATAACAAGCATATGTATACGACATGATGGCAATACTATCGTCTAAACCCCTCCTGAAATATTGAACAAGATTTCTGTACTTAAGCCACATCTTTTCTAAACAGAAGGCCGATGGAGAGACCTCTATTGTTCATCGGAAAAGTACATGGCCAAACATTAGGACGTGATATAATCCATATCAATATAGAACATACTTTAGATTTGGAGACAAGAATTTAGCATTTGGTTTATGAATTAAAGGCACAACATATTATATCTGCTTTGACTAATTAATGGTCTAATTACTTGCCAGTAATGACGTAGCCAGGATTTCCAAGTCGGGAGGCACAAATGACATTTAATATTAGTAATAATATTTTTTCAAGAGACTAGGACAAAAAAATGTGTCTCAAACTCAAAATTTAGAACTATTTTATTGTCCAGGCTTCATTTCAAAACCCATATAACTTACATAATGCTCAAATTTTACTAGATAGAAGTCTATATAATAGTCCAATTTTTTAATATTGTCAATTTTTCTTTTTCTAAACTGTCAGGAACCGAGAGAGATGTCAAAAAATTGAACAGTCGAAACTTTAATTTTTCACCGTCAATGCTCTTCGTCGTTCGCTGCCGCTGATTCCCTTACTGTCCATTGCTCGTCAAGAGTTCTTGGTTGCAGACTGAAAGATAAGAGATGACCGAATTTGGCATTGGAATTTTGACAAAAAATGAGTCTTGTTCCACTAGTACAGAAATGGACTTTCACGTCGCATGTTTGATGTTGGTTTCAGTAACACAATGACGTGAAGAAGATGTGGTGACATTTTATAATATTTTGAAAAACATGCGACGTCGGTTCTCCAAAGAACCAACATTGAAACTCAAAAAATAAAGACGGTAGTATGTTTGTAATATATTAAAAAACTTACGACATCGGTTCTTTACAGAACCGATGTAGAATCTCAAACCAAAAAAAATCTTTTTTTTAAGTAAAAAAACTTAACACTCGGTTCTAAATGAACCAACGTAAGAAAAACTTACGACGTTGGTTCTTTGAAGAACCAATGTCAAAAGTAAAACAAAAAAATACTTAAGATGTCTGTTCTAACATGAATCGACGTCTTTAACACGTCGGTTCATATTATGAACTGACGTTGCTTCCTTTCCCTCTCAAATTTTCCCAAAAATGAAATTCCCCTCCTCCTACCGCCTCTCTTCCCTCAAATTCGCATAGATCTCAAAACCCAATAGATCTCTCTTCCTTGAACTCGCCCAGTGCCTCCACAAGCTCACCTCCGCCTTCGTCCAGTACCTCCACAAGCTCCAACGCCTTCACAAGCCACAGCGAAGAGCTCTGCTCCGAGCAGAGCAACACGAAAGACAGGCACAAAATTTTATTAAACTCTTTTAACCTTTACTTAGTTGCTCTATTCGAAACTCAAGTTGGTGGTACTACCGCAGTTAGGGTTAATGTGAGATTTTCAAGGAATGGGAACATACTCGGTGGCTCATAGAGTTTAGAGATTTTCTCCTCTATAATAGTTTATTTTTATTGGCCCACTTTATACTCGGTGGCTCGTGAAGCTCATGAGAGCGGTGGAGCTCGGTGGTGGCGGTGGAGCTCGTGGTGTGGTAGAGCTCAGTGGTGATGGAGCTTGTGGTTGCGGCGGTGGAGCTCGGGGTTTGGATTTTCAGCGATTGGATTTTTTTTTTTGAGTGTAAAGTTTTGATTTACAGTTTGATGTTGCTGATGATGAAAAGTTTGATGATTATGATGATAATGTTTTGAGTTTTTGTGAAGTATAAAGATTGGATTAATTTATTTTTTAATCTGAAATATTTTGAGATTAATGATGATGATAATTTTGGGTTCAAATCAAACTCGAGATGATGTCGAGCTTCTTCTAGTGTCGGCGATGACGTCGTGGAGGATATGATGGAGTGGTTTACGGGAAGAAGACGATGGCAGATTTTTTTTATCATTTTTTTAATAAAAAATTAAGTTTTCACGTTGGTTTAAAACCGACATCTTTGCCCCACCTTACAACGTCGGCCACATAGACGTCGGTACATCGTTTCATTTTCACATCAATTTTGAATCGATGTTGAATTTCTTTTATATTGTAGTGTTTGTTGCACTTTTGACAAAGAGGCGATGAGAGTTGCTGGTTGCGCACGGCGCGCAGAGAGTGATGTGACTAGGCCTGTCAATGGGTCGGGTCCAGACCCGAAGACCCGATTAAGCCGGTATGAAAAGGGTTGCTCTGGACCATACCCTTTTACCCGTATACCCGAGTATTAAATAGGATGGGTCTGATTTTACTTGAACCAGACCCGATTACCCATTACCCATTTTAAAACATAAATATAAATAATATTAATAGAATTAAAACCCTCTCTAGACTCTATCAGTAAATGATCTCTTTGTGCTTTAAATGTTGAAGACTGTTGGTTGATTAGTGGATGATTCTATTATTGTGTTTTTTCAAATAAATTTGGGGGTCTTTCTTTAAATTTTTTTCTTTATTAGAGTTTTCATCGAAAATTTTTCCTCCACCTCTTACACCTGATTGCATTTCATCTTTTATTGATATTAAAATATGCTTTCTTTCTTTTTACAAATTTTTTTTTCACTCTCTACATGTGTTTTTATTACTGTATTTGTTTATGTTTTTTTTTTTGTTATGGGTCTGGGTAAACGGGTCTGGACCCGCGGGTACAGCGGGTCCGGGTATAGAAACCCACCTTCTGAACCCGCGGGTAAATGGGACAGATATGGTACCCTCTTGGGTAAACGGGTCCAGATATGATACCACATGTAGCGCCCCAAACCCGATCCATTGACAGGCTAATGTGATCACTGCTTCCTTGTTAAAGAACAACTAATTGGACGCTTGGCTTTAAAACAGGATCATGAGGCATAACCAGTGCCAATTGGATTCTTTGGGTGGGGCCCGGGGGCACTACCAATGCCAGTTGGCTTTTTTTGGGTCACGTGACCCCGTGGGCTCCGCCACCGCTTGCCAGCACCCCCTCATTGCGCGCCCCCAACATGTACATACAAGCTTATCCTGCATGAACTATAGTGGTTATGAGTTAGGGAGTGCCGAGCGTAGAAGTCAGCTTCCATGGTACCCTTTCAGCCAATAATGCGTGCGTTTGACACCATATCGCTCGTTAGTGATTGCTGAGAGAGCGAGCAGGTGGTGGAATTTTTACATAAATATGCTCTGAACAATGATGTAAGCAACGCAAATGCAAGGGGACGACTTTTTACGGGCAGCGCTCATGAAGATGAATATATCCTCCTTCCTAACTCGCATGCTTTCCAAGTAGCCGAATACTGTTCGTCCTTCCATATTCCACAAGGAACAAAAATATGATGCCAGCTTACATGCTGCATGTTTTTAGAGGAATTTTACGTCTTATTATTATAGGAAGAAGGAGAAAGATAGCCATCTTAATTGTGAACTGTGTTCGATGTTTATAGTGCACCAAAGCCTGTAAATTTTTTCACAAAGATGCTTCGAACAATGAGGTACGTCTCCCGCAGAGAGGCCAAGAAGAACAACCACCATCTCCTCACTATCAAAATAAGAGCTAGTGATAGTCTCAAGTCGTACATCAACAACTTTCAAAACCAGCTCGCCAAGGAGCCCAACTGCAGTGAAGATATGATGCAGACATCACGCCACGTGTAAGACACGTGTGTCACCGGTTGAGAAGACACTTTGTTTCAGTTTTCAGTAGTAATAAAACTCTATGTAATTTAGTTTCTTTAATTTTAGTTTTTTTATATGGAGTTGTTTTTTCATTTGTAGTTTATTATCATTATTTTAGAATTGTAATTCTATTTTGATTAGGAGCTTTAGTTTGAGTTGTATTCAATTGTGTACAAGTCTATAAAAATCCTCTAGTATCAATCAATGAAACCAATGAATTATTATGAAGAATTTTATTCAAATTTGTGTGAGTTGTGATTTCTCTCAAATCTCTCCCTTTGTGTGTGAAGCTCTTAGAGAGATCCTAAATTAGTGGTTTGAAGAACTAGCCTATTCTCTTCCCTACCTCTCTTATCTTTCCCTATTCAAAATTCTCTCTCTACAGGAAAAAAACCTAGAACAAGAAAATAAAAGAAAACTTTTTCTTTTCTCCTCTCTTTTCTCTCTCTCCCCCTTCCCCATGTAACAAAAGAAAATTCAAAAAAATTGCTTCAGTACTGGACCCCTGACCGCTACAGTATACCAACATGCTACAGTATACCCACACGCTACAGTAACCTGACCTGCATTCTACACTAACGGATCCAATACAAAACAGACGTGTTAATGCATCATCTTCATTTTCGGGTCGTAACTTTTACATCCGGACTCCGATTCAGACGATTTTTGAGTCATTGCATTCGTGATGATGAGACCAACGATTACAAAACTAAAAAACACTGAGGTTTAATATACCGCTCTTATCTTAATCGATTATTTCGAGTCTGATATTTTAATCTCTAAGTTTTTTATCGATTTAACTGTTGTCCAAAAACGTGAGATTGTACGTATCTACTTATTTGTAATTTAGTAGGTTTAATATTGATCATAGAATCTTTTGCTATATAATATATTATATTTAGGTTATTCTTGATTGAATTGAATTTATCTGCACATGTTATTTCATTACACCTATCCGCTTTATTAATTTTAAACTTTTCCTACCAACGATCATTTCAATTAGTGAAGCATGATTTAGTGTTTTGTCATACACGCATACATATTCACATCAGTTTATTATCAAAGCATAATTTAGGCAGAGAACTTGCATTAGGTTTAAAAAAATAGACGTTCTTTTGAAAAATTTATTTTGTTTTCTTTGCATAAAAAAGTTGCATATAGAAATTCCATCATTCATCTAAGCCTTTTTTAGTGCATACCAACTTCAATGGATTTCCAGGCCATCTTATATGACATCATGGTCAAGCTTAATAACCTACTCCGAATCTCAAATAACATGAATGAAACTTTGGATAGGATCATAGATAAAGAGGTCGTAACAAAGTCTAATAGTCCTATCTCTCCGGTAATCACGCCCGTGATAAAGGAGTTTAGTGACTGTCCAAACTCAGTACCACAATTAAGTGCTATAAATACCAAAGTTATGAGAATATTGTTGCCAATTACCTATGCCCATTTAAGATTACCATCACTGATAGAGTTCTCATTGAAGCACCTAAGTATGATAGTATTATTTCTCTGAAAGTCATCCGTGATTAAGGAGTTTAATATTTTTTTCTTTGGCTACCATGACTATTGTCTCTTTTGCACCCACAATTATCACTCACCCTTTTCCTTTTCCGGCTCTACTGCCAAAACCACCTTCTCACCTTCTTTACTGTCAACCCCTACTGTCGTTACTTGTTTTGGTCACCAACCCCTTCCTTCTCTATTGCCGACACCATCCCATTTTTCCCTTATGACATATGTTAGGTACTAAATCAAAATTCTCTACGGTCCTTATCTCCATAACAGATCAATGTCAAGCCACTGAGTCTGCATCATCTTTTGCATCACACATGCACGAACAACCCATGGAGATCAGCGATAAAATTGCACAAAATAATGCCAACCATGGGATATGAGCTGATGATAGGAATAGATTAAATATTTTGAATGTTGATGATGTTATTCAAAAATTGCATGCTTGTAGTTCTGATCCATTTCAAATCTGGATGAAATTGAATGATGGTATTTATGTTATAAATATTCCTATAGATTTTGATATCAGTTCTACTTTCAATACTGAATGCTTAGTAGATTATAAAGGTTTTATAAATGTTCTCACTTGTTGATGAGTCTTCTCATGAGCCTATTTTCGAGAGCCCCTTTCTTTCACCACTGTCAGATATTTTATCCTATACGGCATGTCAAGTTGATAAATTCTTAGATGATAAAATTATCACCACCCAAGTTAGTGGGATTCGAAACAATCAAATTTGAAAAAGGAAAGTATTAATTGATGATATGTGGCTACCAAATGAACTGTCAAAAATTGGTTATAAAATTTTGAAGCAGTATAAAAGCATTTCTATTTTTAACTCGATGTAATCGAGTTCTCTCCAACACGGGAAATTATGCAGAAATCAAGCCACTGTTAACCACCTAGAGGGGGTGAATAGGTGATGTTCTAATCTAATCCAAAAATAAAAAACTTAAATTAGAAAAATATAACACACAAATGATAACCAAGAAGGGAAGCCGAATTTTCAGAGAAGGGCTCTAGAACTTCTCCTAAAGATTCCTCTTTGATAAGAGTTGAGGTGCTTTCATAACTTTCTTGGATAAAATAAGTGTAACTATATAAACAATATCAAGCATTTATGAATGAGTAATAATAACAAGGCAAAATATAAATAAGAGTAGAGTTGAGTTGAGAGAGATAGGTAAATGGAAACATGAGAGATTTATTTCGAGATTCGAGCCACTTGCGCTACATCTCCGCCTTCATCGCAATAAAGATTTTCATTATCTCCACAAAAGAACTTCACAAAAGATATAATCTTCAATTCTCTACACAAGAGGAGGGCACAAAATCAGTGGTACTCTACCCAAGAGGATTGCACAGAGCAAATACTCTTCTACCCGAGAGAAGAGTATTAAGCAAATGAAGATTACAACACTTGATGATCACAAAGATCACAAATTATAAATCTCGCAATACTAGAATCCTTTAAGAATAGATATTGAGATGATAGCTAAGTTTGTGTGAAAACTAGGATTTTTGAATTGAGGCTCTTGAGAAAACACTTGGGAAAACTTCTTTGAAGATATAGAAATTTGAAGCACAAAACTTGTATTTTTCAAAAACGTGTTTTCTTGATTTTTCAAAACTTTTTCAAAAATTTAACATAAATTTTCTTTTAAACATCTTGTAACAATCATATTCGAAACTCCCTACAATGACCTCTATTTATAAGAATATGATAGAAATGATTAGAGAGTAAACCCACTACTAAAACGGTGATTAAACCCAAATAAAGTAAAATATATCCGTTTAGAATAAAATAAAAATAGTAAAAGATAAAAATTAGGCGTTATAGGTAACCCAGGGCTAGAAATGGCCTTCGATCGATCGTCCAACGACTATAATATAGCCGTTGGGCCTAGTCGATTGATTTCCCTTAGTCAATCGACTGCCCAGTCGATCGACAGAGAGCCTTCTACTCTCTATTACTCGGTTGACCGGGGACGGTCGACCAGCCAGAAAGGCATAATTTTCCCTCTTACCAAGTGGTCGACCGCTCGATCAAACACTTGCACAAGCGTAGGCTTTTTTTACGCCCGGTCAACCATATGCACAAGCCAAATAGCTTGTGCCACGCCCGATCGACTAGGCTAGGGCCGAAAACACACAATTTTATATATTATATTATCTTTTTAAATCCCAACAAATCTCTAAATTTTACAAAAATAAGTTTATATAAATCCATATGAGCACAAATATGTGTGATAAAAAATCAACACATATTACAAATATGTGAACCTCTTTTTGGGATATCAAAATTATTTTGAAATAAAAACTTATTTTTACCAAAAATAATAAACTTAAAACATAAATCAGTTAAACTAAAACCCAAAACTTTTGATCTTGAAAACAAATATCAAACTTCTGTGTGAGAGCTTGAGCAATTAAGTCTAATCTAAACTTTACAAAGATCTAAACATCCTTATAATCTGGAGTCTTCTTCTTGATGTGATCGTTCTTTTAATCTTGACTTGATCAAAATATGATTCTTTTGAGTTAGACTCCTTCTTGATTACTTGATATGATATTTATATATAAGCTCTTGAATCAGCATGTGTTAGCTTCAAACTTGACTTTGAGTCATTTGAAGAAGCTAAACGCCAACTAAGATCTTGATTAATATCTGAAACTTAAACAATACAAGATCATTAATATTATAACTACATGAGTTAATCATCATCAAAACTAGAGTAATTGACCTTTATGCCAACAATCTCCCCTTTCTAATGATGACAAAACTCATGGAGTTATATATGCATGGATTAGTGAAAAACTTTATAAAAGCTTCTCCTTAACTCATGCATAGCAAATAATCAACAAGATATTGAATAAAGCTTACAAACAAAAACAACAACTAAGCCATTTGTCCCAAGTATTTGGGGTAGGCTACATGAACCAAAAGAGAATTATGCCAGATCGGGCACATGGATCAGCTTTCCCCACTCATTCCTATCGAGCAATATGACTACATTAAGACCTTTAGCCTCTATAAAGCTTAATAAACATCAAACATATATGCTAAAATAAATACAACATACATATATAAACTCTATATTTCTCTCTCCCCTTTTATCAATTCATCAATAAAGGAATAAACAAAACAAAGTAAAGGTATATGCAATATAAATTCATGATGAAGAGGGACGTTACGTTAACTCCCTTTGCATATAATCAAGATATATAAAAAAATTTGAGAACAATTGAAATTTGATATCATTTGTAAGCATATACAAATACCAATTGAATTTTTTTTAGATAAACCAATACCAATTTGAAAATCATGCAAAAGATACCACTTGAAAGTTAGAATGATTCAAAGTAAAAATTAAAATCAATTGAAATTAACAGAGATACCAATTTGGCAGAATAATTTAAAATGTAGATACCAATTATAAAATTCGTACCAATTGAAACAATGAACAATTTTGCAAAAAAAAAGTATTTTTCTCAAAAAAGGGAATAAATTTAAGATACCAATTTAAGTAAAAGAATTTCTTCCCCTTTCTAAAACAATCATAGAACCAATGCATACTAAAAAAAAATATGTTAATTTATTTGCATTAAAATCAAGCTTAGCATGAAATCAATTATGCTATAAAAACATGTATGGACATTGTGAAACAGGCATAATTAATCATATATATGTATATATATACTAATTGAAATACCACTCATAATTTAGAGCATACATATATAAATAAACAAGAATGAGTACATGAGAAGTTAAATATCATGTGAATCATGTGTATATCCCAATACTATCACCAACCTACATGCCCATGTCAAAGAAATAGTCAATTAAATCATGCAAGGCATGATCACCTAACCAACCGTCCACTAGGGGTAGGCATTTTCAAAAGTAACTAGTTGAAAATATTTGAAAATAGTTTGAAAATACCAACTGTAAATAATGATTTAAAATTGTTTCAAAAACTATATCAATTAAAAAATGCATTTTGAAAAGAGTAAATGTATAGATGCAAGAATTATCAAAACTAAGATATACAAATATAACTAAATTAGAATTGAGTACACAACAGATATGAATCAAGTTTGACACAAAATCAAGAGTGTATCTCAAAAGCTATACAAGTATATCACAAGTTCTAATAAGATTTACATATAAATATATAATTAAAACATGTAATCTACGATATGTTAAAAAATTATCTAACTAAAGCATATATAAATTTAAGATGGAGGATAGAGATAATTACCAACACTGATAGAACTAATTTTCATTTCTCCAAAATAAGGTTGTCCTCCCACCTAAACTCCTTGATAGTGATACATATATTGATTTATCCATCAAGTTCCGATTGCATCCACCACTAAGGCACCAAAATCTCTCACGTTTTGAGAGAGCCCACACCTATATGTGGATTTTGATACCCAATTGGGTCCTCGGGGGTTAGTATCACTACGAACCTAAACATTTGCATTTGAAACTTTTAACGAAACAAAACTTAGTTAGATGGCATTTAAGGTCACAATGTAAAAATGATACACTTATGCATGCTTATCAGTATGATGTGTACGTGCATACCATGGAGTATGTGCATGAATATGTGGAGTTTGTTACTTTTAGAATAAGGATTCCAATCTTTTATGGTCAAAAGTACATTGGCTCAAGATTGAGCCTAAATAATCAATCTTATTTTTTAAAACTCTAATCTCATTTTTATTAATAGAAAATACAATATGGAGTATGAGAAACAAAAATTTTGTTTGAAATCAGATCAATTTTGTTTTTCAAAGAATCATTTGCATTTTTCAAATGTTCATTTTCTATAAAACAATTTCAAATTTTGAAGATAAAGAATCATTTTCTCTTTTAAAATCTTTATTCTTTACTTTCAACAATTTATATTTTTCTTCAAATTGTTCAACATATAAAACAGTTTTTTCCATGCTAATATCATCTAAATCTAAATTGGATTATGAATTTACCTCAAAGGGGTCATCCCCTTGGTTCAAAAAACACATATGCGCGGAATCATCCTCGAATTCACTATTCGAATCCTAAGTGGTGGCTTTTATTACTTTCTTCTTGCCTTCCTTCTTGGGTCACTTCTCCTTTCACTCTTGTGGGACATACTTTTCAAGTTCTTCACTAGGAGAGTAAGTTCTTCATCATCATTCGAGGTGGTTGGTGCGACAACCCTTCTCTTATTGAGCTCTCTGAGGGAGGTCTTGAGTGCAACGCCAATCTTCTTTTATGGCTCACTATCTTTTTTGGCCTTCATCTCCATTTTATGGATCTTCAAGTTTACCATAAAAGCTATAAAATTTATTTCTACTTTATCGTTGAGCTCTTTCAAGATGTTAGATTTGACTTTCCAAGCTTTAGAAAGCGCTCTAATGATTTTCCGCACCTTTTGGTCATAAGAGATGGGTTTACCTAAAAAAATGAGTATGTTAGTAATAGTGGTAAACTGATTAAGCATCTTATAAATAGATTCATCATCAAACATATAAAAACTATCATATTGAGAGCCAAGCAAATCAATTTTAGCTTTCTTTACTTATGTAGTGCCTTCGTGTTGTGATCAAAACTTGCTAAATATGATATGTGGATGTGCAATGTATGACCCTATAAATATCATCATCGTTTAAAGCTTGTAATAGTGCACAATGGGTTTTAGAGTTAGCATTATATTCCTTCGTGGTAATTTTGGACCATGGACTCTCGGGACAAACAAATGGTTTGATCACCACCTTTGTAACCTAGCTTCTGAGGGATTGCCAAAATACGGTCATCTTATTTTCCATATGAGAAAGTTAAGGTCATCAAACTTAAGTGGACAATTTATGGTTCTACTGATCATGTATGTGAAACAAATATGTGATTAGTAAATATAAGTATCTTTCTACACTGGTTAACCGAATATCAAGAGCACCAAGCTCTGATACCAATTATAAATCACCTAGACGGCGTGAATAGGTGACGTGCTAATCTTGCGAAAATTAAAAACTTAAACTCGCAAAATACAATACACAAATGATAATCAAGATGAAGTTGAATTCTCAGTGAAAGGCTCAAGAACTTCTCCTCAAGAATTCTCTTTAATAAAAGTTGAGGTGCTTTAATAGTTTTTTTGGATCAAACAAGTGTAAGCACATAAACAATGTCAAGCATATATCAATGAGCAATAATAACTATTTTCCATATATTATCAAAGGGGGGAAACTTTACAAAGATTTGAAGAAAATTATAAGTAATTAAACGAAAATTATAAGAATATCTTCTCAGAGTTTCTGGGGAATGTGCCGATGGAAGTCTGGTCAGCGCGCGATCACTTTATTCCGTTGAAGATGGGAACGATCGAGTCTTCATGTCTTCTGCTTGGATATTCCTTCTCGCCTAATTTCATAAATTCCTTGAGAATGAAAGATCTAGGGTATTGACACCTTGAAAGAGAAATAGAATTCTCTGAAGAAACTTGAGAGCTAGAGATTGATCTCTTGTGCGAATTTCAGCCGCCTCTCTAAAAATTGTCTCTTCAGCCCCTCCTTGCAATGGGCTATTTATAAGCTTTATGGGGTACTGCTGCTCTCAAAATTCAGCAAGACTGAATCAATCAGTCTAGCTTCGCTTCTGAATCTTAAATAGCTTCATTGCAAAGCTAAACACAATTTCCACAAAGTTAAAAGCGTGCCTGCGAAGCTAATTAGCCAACTGGCTTAGGGTTATTATACCAATCCCCTGATTTACTCCATTTTTAATAAGGGATATTCTATTGATCTTCTCCAACTAATAAGGAGTACTGAGATCACGGTAATTAACTGCCAAAAGTGATATTAATCAAATTAATCTCGTGCTAAGATTTAAAATGGTCAAAAATGACCAAAAGAGTGTGAAGGCCGAAATAGTCGGTACTATCACTACTTTAGATGCCGGAGATACCCTCCAGCTGTAAGTAGTCTATAGTTCACTTTCGTCTATGGCCTCAGCGGAACTAAGCTTCAAGTGAAGTTAGAAATGAGCCCACAACGGAGTTATGTAAGGGGTCTCAAGCGAAGCTGAGATTGAGCTCTCAGTGGAGCTAAAAGAAGCTTCATGCAAAGCTAGATGAGAAGCCCTCAACAGAGGTAAAAGAAGCTTCATGCGAAGCTAAGAGATGAGCCCGCAACGGAGCTAAAAGGAGTTTCGTGCGAAGCTAAAAATAAGCTTGCAACGAAGCTAAAAGTTAGCCCTTGATAGAGCTTGAGTTAGTTTCTTAGGCAGAGCTAGCCCATTTGGGCTTAAGTGAAGCTAAATGTTGAGCTCACTTAGCCTTTTGAACTTCTTCAGAAGGCAGTACTTGGTTCACTGTCTGCTTCACTGGATCAGTGGAGTCCAAGTCACTGGTTATCCATCAGGGGGACAGGTCTTTAGCCTGTCTGTGACTTGTCTTTTAAAAGTGTCGACAAGTTAGATATCGTTCGGACCGGTTGCAGCTGCCTTGGAGTTTGTCCTTTCAGAGTGTCAAAAAAAACCCTTCAAAGTTTTTGCTAATATATAATGAATTGGTGCAGATTTTGAAACACTTTGAACTCAAAGTTCGTAACATAGATTTTGATATTGTTTATGCCAGGAAAGTCCATTAGACCGAATGCAAATGCACATTTAAACTAGGTAGCCAGATTGGTTGACCTAGAAATTTTATATGGAATGAGCTTTTAGCGAAGCTAATAAATGAGCCCTTTGCGGAGCTATGGAAAAACTTCATGCGAAGCTAGAAAGTGAAATCTTCAGCGAAACTAAAAGTTGCTCCATGCGAAGCTAGAAAGTAAGCCTTCAGGGAGGCTATGATGAAGCTTTATGCGAAGCTAAAGATAAGCTCGTGATGGAGCTAAATAGCTTCGCTGTTTAGGATTTTTACCCTCCAAACTTCTAATTTCATGAACTAAGTTCACGGTAGGTGATCGGGGCGAAACTAGCACTCAAAAAATGTGTGTTTTATGAAATCAATAAAAAGCTCGTATGTGCTAATGTTCCCTCGATACTTCCGTTATAGCATTGGCTCAACGGGTCGAATCCACAGGGACGGGAGGCGATAGAAGCATTGACAGTTTTTATTCACGTGTTATGTTAACAATTCTTCTTTGTTTAAAGAATGAAAAAGGAAAGAAAAGAAAAGAAAAGGAAATCAAGCATGTGGTAGGTGGAAAAGGTGATGAAAATGATGATGTGAAAACAAAAGAGAAGTGGTTTGAAAAACAAAATAGAAAAGAAGATGAAGCTTGTGGTAAAAAAAATGAAAACAAAGATGAACAAAGATGATGGTAAAAATGAATGATTTTTAAAACAAGATAAAAGAAAACTCATGGTCACTAACTACCAATTGCTCCACTAACCATGCTAACCTCTTAGTGATAGTTGCCTCACATGGATCCTTGGCCATCACTAATCTTTGGCTTCAAGAGACGATACAGAGCATGGCCCATAAGATTGTTCTTCTACATTCAAACAACACATTCATACCACTAACAGGTTGCAAGCTACTTATTAAATCATCAAACCGGTTAAAGGTGAGCATGAAATAAAGAAGACATTACAAGTTAGCAAGTTAGTGGGTTATATGTTAGAAATGTTAGAATGTTAGAATCCATCATCATGAGCCATCAATGGCTCTTGCAAGAGCAAGGCCTTGTAGAGGCTACTAGATTCATGTGGATTATCAAGTAAGTAGTTAGATGGTTAGTAATTAGTAGTTAGATTGCCATAAAAAGAAAAGTTAGCTAAGCATCTTGTAGAAGATGGAGAAGATTACAATGGAGAAAAAAGAAGGCATCTTTACATAGATTGTCACCATATATTACATCAATTCCTCTCTATCTCTCTCTGAATCTCTCAGCCCTATAAATACAAGAAATGAAGAACACCTACCTACACTACACTAAAACATAGAAACCTAGCCTAAAATTAAAAACTGCTTCGTTTTAGACCTCTACAGGGGTTTTTATAGGCATAAGAGAGTTTTAGAAGACGAGATGGGGCCACGCGTCAAAACTCGACGCGTGGGCCCACCAAATTGCCGCGGAATATCGGCATTTGCCGCGTTTTCGCGGCAAAATCAGGGACTTAGGTCCCTGGTTTTGGTAAGGAACTTCTCCTGGCTTCGAAAACCTTCCTAGTATATTCCAATTCTGGTATTTTCGTCCGAATATTCGTCTGACGTGATCAAAGGTCTAGGTTCGACGTATCTTCTAGAAGATCCCTTGCTTGGCCTCCAAGTAATGCGTCACGTCGGTTGTTAACAGTTCTTCTTTGTTAAAAGAATGAAAAAGAAAGTGAAAAGAAAAGAAAAGGAAATCAAGCATGTGGTAGGTGGAGAAGGCGATAAAAACGGCGAAGAAAACAAAAGAGAAGTGGTTTGGAAAACAAAATAGAAAAGAAGATGAAACAAAGGTGAACTAAGAGGATGGTGAAAACATCGATAAAAAAATGATAAAAGATTTTGAAAATAGTTTTTAAAGCAAGATAAAAGAGAACTCATGGCTACTAACTACTAATTGCTCCACTAACCATTCTAACCTGTTAGTGATAGTTGCCTCACATGGATCCTCGGCCATCACTAATCCTTGGCTTCAAGAGATGATACAGAGCATGGCCCATATGATTGTTCTTCTACATTCAAACAACACATCCATACCACTAACAAGTTGCAAGCTACTTATTAAATCATCAAAACCGGTTAGAGATGAGCATGAAATAAAGAAGACATTGCAAGTTAGCAAGTTAGTGGGTTAGGTGTTATAAATATTAGAATGTTAGAATCCATCATCATGAGCCATCAAAGGCTCTTGTAAGAGCAAGGCCTTGTAAAGGCTACTAGATTCATGTGGATTATCAAGTAAGTGGTTAGATGGTTAGTGGTTAGTAGTTAGTCACCATGAGAAGAAAAGTTAGCTAAGCATCTTGCAGAAGATGAAGAAGATTACAATGGAGAAGAAAGGAGGCACCTTTACATAGATTGTCACCATCTATTTACATCAATCCCTCTCTATCTCTCTCTGAATCTCTCAGCCCTACTACAAGATCTAAAAACAAAATAACAATACAAAATATAAGAAATGAAGAACACCTACCTACACTACACTAAAACATAGAAACCCTAGCCTAAAATCAAAACTACTTCGTTTTGGACCTCTATAGGGATTTTTATAGGATAAGGGAGTTCTAGAAGACGAGATGGGTCCACGCGTCGAAAATCACAGCGTGGGCCCACCAAATTGCCGCGGAATCTCGGCATTTTCTGCGTTTTCGCAGCAAAACCAGGGAATTAGGTCCCTGGTTTTGGCGAGGAACTTCTCCTGGCTTCGAGGACCTTCCTAGTATATTCCAATTCTGGTATTTTCGCCCGAATATTCGTCTGACGTGAGCAAAGGTCTAGGTTCAACGTATCTTCTAGAAGATCCCTTGCTTGGCCTCCAAGTAATGCGGATTTAATTACCAAAAAATGGGTTTAATTAAGCTCTTATCACTTCTTTGCCCTTAAACTCTTGATTTACCTGCAAGAGAGACCAAAACATGATTTAGACCGACATTTTATTCATAAATCGGTGGAAAAATGGATATAATAATGCAGAATTGTAGACTATCAGTAGGCTAAAAAAAATCCATGAGAGATGAGGAAAGAATAAATTGAACTCAGTGATCTGTCTGTTCAGAGGTGATGAACTGGACATAACAGATTAAGAATCACTAAGATAAGACCTCATTGTTTAGAGGTGACAAACTGGACATAATAGCGGTAAGATAGTCCCTACTGGACCGAGGTAAGATCTGGAATCCATCAGTTCAATGGTGACAAGCTGAAAATAACTGATTAGGAATTACCAGACTCAAAATTTTACTGTTCAGAGGTGATGACCTGGACATAACGACAAAAAGAAAGTTCACATTGGACTGGAGGATGAAATTTGGCTATCTTTCGGTTCAGAGGTGATTAACTAGATATAACCGATTAAGAAACTACCAAGCTCAGAGCCCTTGCTCTTTAGAGGTGATTAACTAACTTGATAGCAAAAGAAATCCATAAAGGACTAGAAGATGAAATTCGGACATCGATCTGTTCAGAGGTGACGAACTGGACATAACCTATTGGGAATTACCGAATTCAGAGCCCTACCATTCAGAGGTGATAGATGTAAACTGTCTAAAAATCACCGAAGACAAGTCGTCAAATGCAGAGTTCATATTTCAGACGCAAGGCTGATCAATGCCATTAATGAAGTGCCAAGATGCGGAGCTCGAAGCCCGCGTCTTAGTACCACAACAATGCTAAAACGCGGGGCTCGAGGCCTGTGTCCTGCATCACGTCAATAAAAAACACAGAGTTCGAAGCCCACATCTCAGAACCACTCAAGTGCCAAAAACGCGAGGCTCGAAGCCCGCGTCTCAGCACCACAGCAATGCAAAAACGCGAGGCTCGAAGCCCGCATCTCAGCACCATAGCAATGCCAAAATGTAGGGATCGAAGTCTGTGTCTCAACATCACAGAATACCAAACGTAGCGCTCGAAGCCTGCGTCTCAACATCACTGCAGTACCAAAACGCAGGGCTCGAAGCCAACGTCTCAACACCACAGCAATGCCCAAACGCGGAGCTCGAGGCATGTCCAGCTTCATCTCAATGGCTAAACGCAAAGCTGAGGCTCGTGTTTCAACTGCAAATTAGCCCTGCGTCTCAGTTGTAACTGCCCTCATTACTGAGTTAACTACTGCCCACGTAATAAGGAGAGTTAACCCCCACTATGGAGGGTTTTTAGGGGACAGTTTTACCCCTAGAACCCCTTATAAATTGCTAAATCTGATATTGAAAAGTGGATGGAGATTTTCAGCTGAGGAATTTTGGTATTACAAAGAGTTTAATTCTTCTACACAAACTTGTTGTGTTCAAGTTTTGTCTAAATCTCTTTGAGATTTCATTTGATAGGAGCTACGCTACTCCATTAGTGATTCAAAGAGACAAGTTTCTAAAGAAGCTTGACGTTCACTCGGTCAACGGAAAACAAGATTCACTTTCCTCCGATACGCAAAGAACCCGACATTAAACAAAGAGGATATTTGAGCTTGAATATCTCCTCTCTCTTGTAATTGGATTTTAGAATTATTGTAATCTTTCATTGATTTAGGAAAATTTTACGATATATATTTTAAATTTTCTGACCTGTACAAGAGATGGTGACTCTGCCTGCTGGGGACTACTTTCTCAACTGATGAGCAAGTTGTAGCACATGGCGATGTCAACTTCATGGGAAAGACGATCGAGTCACTTGTTATGAAATTCGATCAGACAAAGTACGATGAGTTTCTCTCTTCTGGCTGCAAAACCCTTAAAGAAACGCTGCAATACTGCAGGGTCACCTCAGAGATCCGCTCTCAAGTCTTTTCGGAGACTTCCCAAGAATGGCCTGCGCAAACAACACTATTTCTGGCTGCGTCACCCGTATGGCCCGCGTCAACGTCTCCCACGAGACCCGCGGGGCCAATGATGACGAAGGCTAATCTCACCATACCTTTCCTCTCAAGATTTCTCAACTCCAGGTTATCGAAGGTCCCCAACAACCGTGAAGCGTAACCGAAATGTTGAACGTCGATAAAGGCATCGTGCACGTCGACAATAGATGGAAGAAACTGAAAAAGTCATCTGTTTAGCAGATACAGAACGCGGAGCTAATTAGTCTACGATTCTGCATTATTACATCGCATTTCCCTACCAATTTATGAATAAAATGACGCTTCTCACTCGTGTTTTATTCTATTTTGCAGATAATCAAGAGTTCAAGGGTAAAGTTAGAATAAGAGTATAATTAACCCAATTTTGGGTAATTAAATCTCATTACTTGGAGGTCAAGCTAGAAAGCTTTTATAGAATATATTGGATCCAGAAGTTGTGTGCGAATCTAAAAAAACCCAGATCCAATTTATCGAAAACTGAAGATAATTAGAAGTTCTTCACAGCTGGACGAAACTACAGACAAAACCAGGGACCTAAATCCCTGGTATTGCCGTGAAAATGCAGTAATTATCGCGTTTTCGCAGCAGTCTTGTGGGCTCACGCGTCTATCTTCGACGCATGGCCTCTTCTCGCCTTCAGATGCTTTTCTGCCTATAAATACTGCAAGTTTGGGCCAAAAATGAGAGTAGAGAGCTGTAGGCTAGGGTTTTCTCTCCTTTAGTGTAGGCTATGTAGTTCGTCTTCTCTTTTCTTTTGTATTTTTATTTTGTTTTAGATTCATATATTAGGCCTGAGTTGATTCTGGAGGGGGAGAGAGATATTAATATAATAGAGAGTGACAATCTATGTTAAAGTGTCTCCTTTCTTCTCTATTGTAATCTTCTCCATCTTCTACATGATGTATAGCTAGTTTTTTCTTCTTAAGGTAATTTAACTACTAACCATTAACTAGCTAACCACTTACTTGATAATCCACATGAATCTAACAGCATCTACAAGGCTTTGCTCTTGTAAGAGCCATTGATGACTCATGATGATGGATTTTAACATTCTAACATCTAACCACTAACAAGCTAACTTACAATGTCTTCTTTATTTCATGCTCACCTCTACTTGATTTTGATGATCTAATAGTAGCTTGCATTTTAATTGTATGGTTTGGATGTGCTTGAATGTGGAATTACAATCTTATGAGCCATGCTTTGTATTATTTCTTGAAGTAAGGACTAGTGATGGCCAAGGATCCATATGAGGCAACTATCACCAAGAGGTTAGCATGGTTAGTGAAGCAATTAGTAGTTAGTAACCATGAGTTTTCTTTCACAGTTTTTCTCTTTCTTTAAAAATTAATTTCAAAACCCTTTTACCAATTTTCTTATCATTATTTTCACCTCTTTCTTTGTTCAACTTTACTATCATCTTCTTCACCACAAAATTTATCTTCTTTTCCATATTGTTTTTCAAATCACTTTTCAAATCACTTAACTTTCTTCTTCATTTCTACTTTCTTGCTTTTGTTTTACCGATTCCATAAAACACTTCTCTTTTGTTTTCACATTGCCGATTTCATCGCCTTCTCCACCTATCGCTTCTAGATTTCTTTTCCTTTTCTTTTCTCATTCTTTAACAAAGAAGAACTTGTTAACATACGATGTGAATAAGGACCATTAATGGTTTTATCGCCTCCCGTACCTGTGGATTCGACCCGTTGAGCCAATGCTATAACGAAAGTATCGAGGGAACATTAGCACACACACTTTCGCACTGATTTCATAAAACATATATTTTCAAGTGCTATTTCACCCCAATCAAAATTATGGCATCATTGTCGGAGATGGGAATGATTTTGATTTCACATTTTTATTAACATTCTTTTCTCTGTTTTGATGTGTTGGTCAATGTTTATAGAAACTAAGCATTGCAGTCATCTAAATATACTTGCATCTCTCTACTCTCGAAAGTAGGGACCCTGCATCCATAATTTTGCGCGCCAAGCCTAAAATTGCCGCACAAACATGACAAATATTTGGGGCCCTGCACTCCATCTTTTGCAGGGTTCTGTGAATTTGCATATATTTGTGTTACCTGCTACTAGTTTCCTACTTTGATTGCCTGAACACTGTAATAAATTAAGGAACTAAAATACGGTATTTGAACGCTTTTAATATAGTTTAGACATTTGCATCATAACACGCGTCAATTCAATTCCAATATACTGCTATTTGCGTCGTAGACATCGTAGGCATTTGCCTGAACACGACTTTAGCTGCGGTTTCATGGCATTTTGTGGCAAATCTGTCTCTTGTGTTGCTGGGATGTGCATATTGTAAAAGTTAGTGGACTTGTACTGTTATTTTTCTGCTTTGATTGCTTGAACACTGCTACTCTTGAACTTTTACAAGATCTAAAAGAAAGAAAAATATATAAGAAAAAGAGAAAAACAACTAACCTACACTAAAGAGAAAAAACTACCCTAAAACCTTCCTCCTCCTTGTTCTGCTTCAAGCAGGAACTATTTATAGCAATTGGAACCTCTGGGAGACAAGACGGGGCCACACATCGATACTCGACGCGTGGCTCCACCGCACGGCTGCGAAAATGCCCACGTCCTCCTTCGTGCCTTCTCATTAATGGAACCCTGTTCCAATAATGTGGCTGAATACAATACCTTACTCATTGGCCTCCAGTTCGCTAAACAAATGGGGGTAACATATCTCGAAGCTTATGGTGACTTCAAGTTGATCATTAATCAGATCAAAGAAGAATATGAGGTTCGGTATGAAAACCTGATACCTTATTGATGTATGAGTCTTTTATATATATTTTGCATCATTTTTATTCCTATTCTGCGTTGATAATTGTTGAGTATATTTTGTAGATATTAGGTCAAGAGCATATTTTGGAAAAGGAGAGAAAATCAGAGAATTGTCGCTTTATCAAGTAAAGAGGAGGATGCAGAACTAGTGACCCAAGAACAAATTGGAATATCACAGTAGAATATACATAGAAAATTAGAGTTTTTACCAAAATTTGGGAGCTGAAAAGATCAAAAGTTCGGCTGAGCAGCTGTTAATTCGGCTATGTAGCCGTGGACCAGTCAATAGGGAACACCAGCTCATCAATCAAAACCAAGTCAAAAGTGGAGTATAATATAGCTGGAAACACGACTGCATAGCTGACTTTTCAGTTATATAGCCGAGTTATGGCGGTTATAACTGACGTCATTTTTGTGTAAATTTGTATTTTAATTTAGAAACAACTCGGCAAAGTCGTGGAGGGTTAGGAAAGGTCTTTGTAGCCTATAAAAGTACGACAACCTCTTGTATATGATTATGCAATTTTTCTCTCTTGATTTTGAGTTTCAAATTAATAAAAATTCTGTTGCTACCATTGTATCCCTGAATTTTAGAGAAAAAGAAACAATAAGGAGTCAAGGCTAAAGGGTTTCTTCTATTGGTGCTTTCTTCCCTCTCTCTTTAATTAATTTTTGCATAATATTTTTCTTTAATTCTTTGCTTTAGAATTTTCTAGTTATGAATTAAATTTTTTAGTAAGGCATTGATAGAAGTAGATTATATGAAAATATAAGCAAGTAATTAGGGTTAGCTCATGAAACTACATGCATGTTAAGTTCCTAATTTTATTTCTATATTTATCAATTGATGGCCACAATTGTAACGATGACTAAATTGGAGACCGAAAGGAGATAATTTAGTGTAACATTATAAGAATTAGGAACCACATATCAACAAGCTAAGGCGTAAGAAATGATGTAATCTTGTATTAAATCTACTATGCTTAATGCTTCTTTTACTAGTAAACTTACTAGATCGAGAAATTGTAGGTTCTAAATTTAAAAGATTGAATTGATATTGCTTGAGAAAGAATATTAATTACTTATGTGATCTTTTAATTGTTAACATGAGTAGATGATTGGCTAATACTAATATTTGATCTATATCTAATATAATTTACTGAAATCAATTGCCTTACCTTTTCTCATAAAAATAACCTAACCAGTAATTTGCTTTTAGTTAGGTATAGTTAAGTCTATTAGATTAAATCATTCATCATCATTGAGATTTTCAAATAGAACAAGGAACGATTAGTTGATACTTAGTTAACACAATCTTTGTGGGACAATACTCTACTAACTAGAATATTACTTGCTACACGACTGGTGCACTTACCAGTTCGTGCACATCACTTATCACTATGCAGCCATCCAATTGGCTAACATATTTGATGGCTTCTATATCAATCATGTGTCTCGCCTTCAAAACATAAAGGCGGACGCTCTACCTGCGCTTGTAGTTACATTGGCTTTACTATCCAATACCAGCTACCATCTTTTGGTAGCTACTCGTTATCTTTTCTGCCCGAAGTTCAGTTTAGAGGTTAGCAAAGTTCATTCAACCTCAACTCACTTCGAACCTAGAGACTGACGATTTTCTATAATCGACTATGCCTTGTACGGCATATTACCCGATGACTCCAAGGAGGCAGCTTTCATTCAACGAAGGTCTCCTCATTTTTATTATGATCTGGAGATGAAGACACTTTACTATCGTTCATACGATGGTGTACTCCTTCGCTGCCTATCTAATTCAGAAGCACAGGAAATACTCTAAAAAGCTCATGATGGCATATGCGGTGCCCATCAGTCGGGTATGAAGCTCAAAGACTGATTGCACAGTCTTGGCTTTTATTGGCCAACAATGATCGCTGACTTAATGCAGTATGCAAAATGGTATAGAGATTGTCAAATACACATGAATTTCATACACCAACCCCTGGAGCTACTCCATCCAACAGTCACTTCATGGCCTTTTGAAGCCTGGGGAATTGGCATCATAGGACCTATCAGTCCTCCTTCGGGTCATCGGTTCATTCTCGTGATAACCAATTACTTCTCCAAGTGGGCGGAAGTTGTACTGCTTGCTAACGTTAAAACTACCAATGTTATTAACTTCATCAAACATCATGTCATCTACCTATTTGGTGTTCCTCATGAAAATACACCTATAGGGGGGTGAAAAGGTGTAAAGCTAATAAAATGCAAATTCTAAACAATTTATAATATATGATGCAAACCGATCACTCAAAACAAGAATTAAAGCCGGATTCCCCATGAAAAGGCTCTGAACTTCTTCTCGTGATTCCTCTAGATAAGAGTTGAGGTGCTCAATTGCCTTCTTATGGAAATGAGTAAAGATCGACAAAAGATGAATGAATAATAAACAAGTAAATGAAATAGAGACAATAAGGCAAACGCAAACAAGAAAGATTTGTTTCAAGGTTCGAGCCACTGTTTTACGTCTCTGCCTTCATCACTATGAAGGATTTCACAATCCACTAACGGATCTTCTACAAAGGGACCTTACAATAAGGAATTACAACCACTTAAAGTACACAACTCCCAAATTCAATCCTTTACACCAGAGGTGGCACAAAGCCAATCGAGATTACAAGCTCTTGGTGATCAAGAGATCACAAACACTCTCTTACAAATCGCTTACAAATCCCTATAGAATAAAAAGTAGATTTGAAGCTCAAGGATGTGAGAGTAAGAATTAAAATAGAGGGAGAATATAAAAGCAAAAGTCAATTAAAATCTTTGGAATTGAAAGCATAAAAGAAAACTTTAAAAACTTTTTCACTTTGAAAACAAAACTTGATTTTCAAGAGAATTTGTTGTTGTTTGAATTCAATCCAAATAATCCTTTATATAGGCTATAGAAAGACACTTTTAGAATAGTCCGCCAGATCATAAAGGGAAGAATTTGACCCTCAGAATTCAAAAACCCACGTTTTAAAAACATGTTTAAAAGACAGATTTTGAAATCTGGTCGTTACTGCCATTCTGGTAGTCTATCGGTTGACCGGCCGGTCGACTGGCCATTTTCAAAAAATTTGACTATTTTAACTGAGACCAAAGTGATGACAGTCGGCCGACACATCAGTCGACCGCAGAGGAGAGCGGTCGACCGATCGGTCGATCGTGAACGTGCACCAACATGCACACCCCTCTGCTAGAGGTTCGGTCGACCGTGTGGTCGACCGCCCTGGCCTGTAATAGGCACGATCGACCGCCCGGTCGACCGACCTAGGCCAAAACCAATACCAAGGTCTGTTACGAAAATAAAGAACATTTTTAAATAATTTTGTATGGGTCTTAAAGGGGAAGGACATGTATAGCAAGGAGATACAAGTTCTAAACTGAGATATAAATTTTGAGAAAATGTGAAATCATGTATCAAAACCAAATATGTCAAAACACTAATACAAAATAAACTATACTTTCGAAAACGTGCATTTTTGTGTGTATATCTTTAAGCATCAAATCTATATTTTACTCTTTAATAGACTAAGTTCTTGCAAGGTTCTAAGTGACTACAAAAATCTTCAAGCGGGCTTTTTAATAGCGACGTTAAATGTTTTGAGCTACAATCCCGTACTTGAGTACCCTTGAGCATCAACACCTTTTTTTTAAAGGAAGAAACATGTTAGATCTTTTGGAACCCTGAAACACACTTATAACGCTTGAACTTGATTAGTACTAAATAACTACATATGCTTTGTTATCATCAAAACACAAAATCGGTGATTTTAACCTTGGGCCAACACCCCGGAGGATCATCCATGACAACAGTCCTCAATTTGTGAGCCTATCATTCTATCGATTCTGTGAGAAGTATCAAATTCAGAATGTGACTTCAACTGCATACAATCTCACTGCCAATGGGTTAGCAAAAGCATTCAATAAAATGATCATTAAGCTCCTCAAAAAGTTTGTCTCCACAAGCAAACGAGATTGGAACGAAAAGCTTAGCGAATATCTTTGGGCTTATCTAACGACAGTCAGAACCCCTACAGACAATACGCCTTTCTCTCTGGTCTACGGGTGTGAAGTTGTCATACCCTTGGACATTCAAATAATGTCACTTCATGTTGCTCTGACAACCAAGATGACATACAGAGATAACCATCGGCTACGTCTCAGGAGCTTGAAGCGCTGGACGAAAAATGGTCGCAGGCTCAATAGCGTATTGAGCTATATTAGGCTCATAATTCAAAGGACCTCAACAAAAGGTCAAAGAGAGAGTCTTTCAGAAAGGAGACTTGGTCTTAGCTGTCAGGCGACCCATGGTCATGACACACATGACCAAAGGCAAGTTCCAACTAAAGGAGAAGGGCCTTTTGTAGTAGAGACAGTCTACTCGAACGGAGTTTATTGCCTTGCAAATCCAAACGGCGACACGCTCATGATGCCGATCAACGACAAATTCTTGAAGAAATACTATCCATGATCACGTTAACACTATACCTCTGATCATCAAGTCAGATTCATCTGACTATTTTATTCCTTAATGGAATCAATTCCCTAAGCGGTACTCTATTTATTCCCCCGAGGAATCATATGAGGAATCAATCCTCAACACGAGAGTAGTAGTCCTCATCGATCGACGATCACTCATCCAACTTATACAACACCCGATCAATAACCTACATCAAGAGATGTCGCTCTTGATCTTCCAAAGTCAGTTGTATAAGTAAAGACGGGATCTTATTGAACAACAGGTTGATCCTTTCGTCAGTAAAATGTCAAAGAGACATCATCATCGAACTGCAATCAATGATTCTCTTCAGGAATAGCATAAGGTAGTGTGCCCAATGGTGTAAGAGTTGCCAACAATTTTGTCACTGGAGTTCTAATCGGCACAAAACAAGCCAAAGAAATTCCCTCGAGGAGCTTTCCCAATGAAGTTGAGGTCTCCTCCTAATGAAAATGGACAGTATCCTCTTCCAAAACCGATTATATTTCTACTTTCCCTCAGAGTTCCTATCGTCACGTTCATGATTACCTCTGATAAACTCCTCCGAAATTCTATAGAGAACATTCAGTTTTTTATAATCCCTTATGGGATTTCCTCTCATTCCTCAGTGAGGTTTTTAGTTATCATGTTAATGATTATCTCTGACAACAGGGAATTGCTAATTTTCCCACGGAGTTTGTACTCACTTATCTAATCCCAGCGAGGTTTTAGAAGTCATTTTGGGAGTGAAAATCCAAAAAGTACACCATGTTACTTAAGGTAATATAACATTTCTATGCCTCCGACGGTTAAAGATAGAGGAAAAAGTTGGCTTTTAAGCCCAATGAACAGTCCTCGACAGCTCATTATGCTGAGGGGAATAGCATGGCTAGCCCAACTCAAACAATAGTTGGTAAAAACATACCAAATCTGTTGATAGCTGAGAATTTACTAAATATCCTAAGGGACCTAGTCCTGCCTTTCCTCCAAAATCCCTTGCTAATTCCCTTCCATGGGATGCTAGGACCACAAAGCTGTATTCATTTTACCAATGAGGTGTAGTACAAGTCAAACCTATCACGTTAATATTATACCTCTGACAATAAAACTTTAATATCCCCAACGAATCAAACTTCAGTTGTCATTCTCTCCAATAGAATGACAGATCCACTTAAATTACTATTATGTCCAACATCACACAACTAAACAGTAAATGAATCATTATCAAGTTAATATCACACCTATGGCAAGTCATTTTTAATCTCCAGCGAAATTTTCGTCATGTTAATGATTACCTCTAACAATTTTCTTAAAAATTTCCCTGAGAGTCGTAAATGTCACGTTAATGGTTACCTCTGACAACTCCTTATAGATCCCCCACAGGAGTCTCAGGGAATGCTAATTTCCCTTCCAACTCCTCAATGGGGTTCTTCATGTCATGTTAACGATTACCACTGATATTCTAGAGAACGCTAAATTTTCTATCTTTAAAATCCTCGCAGATATCCATTCCCCGACGAGGTACTTAGTTGTTATGTTAATAATTACCTCTAACAAATCTCTCTCAAAACATTAGAGGAGATGCTATTTACTCTTATCAGATTCTCTAAGGAGCACTAACCTCTTCGTGAGATTCTATATTGTCCCCCACAGGACACTCTTGCAGCCCGGTGTAGGCTATCATATTACTCTCTAGCGAATCTTTTTGCTAAAAGGGTTTGGTCTATCATGTTCACATTACCTCTGAATAGACAAGATCCCTATCTTTGTGGTGCTTAGTCTATCATGTTCAGTTTTCCACTTCTGAACAGGCAAAGTCAATACTAATCCTTGATACACCCGCGTGGCCACTGAACAACAAATTTCTTTTACGACTCAAACTGTTTTGTCTAGTTTATCACCTCTGAACAGATGAGTAGAGCAGTTATGCTCGTGTGGCCTCTGAACAATGACTTTTTTTATGGTACTCAAACTGTCTTGTCCAGTTCATCACCTCTAAACAGACGAGTCTATAACCCAGTCCTCCTTTCCTCCGTCAGGGCCGGGAGTTCTTGCTGTCAAGTTAACACTATATCTCTAAATAGCAAAGGCTCTGAGTCTAGTGACTTCTAATTAATTACGTCCAATTCGTCAACTCTGAACCAATAGGTGCCCAGTTTTATCCTCTCTTTTTGTCGTTATGTCCAGTTTGTCACCTCTAAACGACAAAATTTTAAATTCGGTAATTCCTAATCATTTATGTTAAGTTTGTCACCTCTGAACTGACGGATACCCAGATCTTATTTTGTTGTTATATCCAGTTTGTCACCTCTAAATAGCAAATATTTGAGTGTGGTAAATTTTAATTGGTTATATCCAGTTCGTTACCTCTGAACTGACGAATACCCAAATCTCATCCTTTCTTTTATCGTTATGTCCAGTTCATCACCTCTAAACGATAAAACTTTGAATCTGAAAAATCCTAATCAGTTATGTACAGTTTGTCATCTCTAAATTGATGAACATCCAGATCTTACTTCTAATCCAGTTGGGACTTTCTTTGTTGTTATGTCCAGTTTATTATCTCTGAACAACGAACCCTCATTTTAGTGATTCTTAACTTGTCATGTCCAGTTCATCACCTCTGAACAGATAGATTCTTTAATCTATCATCTTTTATCTCCAGTGGATTCTCATATTTTGACTGATTTTATCATGTCTTAACCTTTGAATAATTTCAGTCACAATTATAATTCCTTCAGGAGTTCTATTTGGTGAATTTTCACCCTTTCAGTTCTTTTAAAGAACTTGTAAACCATGTTTTCCTCTATGGGAAACTTACATTACCTACGGGTAATTGCACGAGCAAACAAGAGAAGAAGAAATTGAGAAGGGTAAATGAGTCAAAAGCAAAAAATTTATTAATTCAAAAGAAGAGATACATTGAAGATATATTAAACTTGTCTGTCATATGATCTGAGTTTACTCTCAAGAGTAAACAGTTTTTATCTCTTATTCTCTTCAGCCCTGGCGAGGGCCTACGACTTCAGATCTTCTTGATTAAAGGCTGCCATTTGAGCTAAGCGGGCTTGGGTCTCTGCCAATGTTGTTTTCATCTATGCCTCCAGCTTAAGGACTTCATTTCTCTCGGTATTCAGCTGTTCTAGCCGGGTAATCTCCTCTGCATGCACTAACCCAACTTTAGATATGAAAAAGTTAGCCCTCTTTATCATTGCCTCTGCCTTTTGAAGTTATTCATTGGTGTCAGTAAGTGTGCTATTGGAAGCATCAATCGCATTAGCAATCTTGACTTTTTCAGTCTCCAGGGATTTCATCTCCTGGAAAGCTGCTTCCACTTCTCTTTGTGTTTCTTTATAATTCTTCTGCATAAATTCAGAGAGACGCCTGAACTCCTCTTCAAAAAAGGAAGATAGATCAGAGCTATTTAGACGACGCCACTCGCCCACATCTTTCTCGAAATCTTCCACTATTCGCTCCAGGGATGAGGCCTCATTAGTTTCACCAAAGTCCCTAATGGTCTCTATATCTGGGTAAGGACCGCCTTCAAAAACTCAAACGGACTGGTCAAACCCCACAAGACCAAAGAGATGCGTTACTTTAAACCCTTTTAGAAGTTGTCGATCATCTTCGTCACGAATTCCTTCTCTACTTCAATCACCCCTAGCGAGCGGGTGAGCCCTGAAGGAGAAGTCTCTGCGACTTTGGTTGTCACGATCATTGAAGGTGTTGCAGGAGCAGCCGTCAGTGGAACAGAAGGAACGGTCAGCAACCAGGGATAAGTCTTCATAGAGGCGAGTGTAATGGCTACTAGAGAAGTAAGGTTGGTCGGCTCAACACCCATCATTGGAGAGTCTGGACTGGTAATCACCCTAAGGCTAGTAGCAGCTGGAGCTGAAGACACCGTAGGAATTGAAACCGGCTTCCTGATAAGTGTAAGTACACATAGAGGGGTGATAGGTGTACAAGCTAATTTAGGACAAATAATGCAGAATTTAAAACTTAATTGCTAATACACTATGTGTAGCCAAGAGTGAGCCCAAATTCCCGTGTAGGATTCTGGAACTATTCCTCTAGATTCCTCTAGACTAAGAGTTGAGGTGCTTTAAAAGCTCTTTTGGTTGAAACATAAGTATGGGCACACAAACAATATCTAGCATATGAATATGAACAAGTAATAACGATGTAAGATGTAAAGAGAGAGTTGAGAGATAGTGGATCAAACGCAAACACCAAGATATGTTTCGAGGTTCAAGCCACTGCTCTACGTGCCCGCCTTCACACAGAAGGATTTCACCTATCCACTATAGGATCTTCCATACAGGGACCTCCATTAAGGAATTACAACTTAACACCGGAGTACACAACTCTTTCTCTCTATAACACAAACCTCTACACAAGAGGTGACACAAAGCAAAAAAAGAAATACACTCAGTGATCACAAAGATCACAAACAATCTCTTAGTGATCATAAATGATCACAAATAATAGACTCTCACAAAAAAGATCCTAGAGGATAGATGAGCACTGAAGAGCTCAACTATGTGAGTGCACAAAGCTTTTGAAAAATAAAACACAAAGAAAATACTTAGGAAAAATCTTGAGTTGATAGAGAAATGAAGAACAAATCTATAATTCCTAAAGACTTGATTTTCTTTGATTTTTTTCAAAACTTTGAAAACAAACAAAGATAGGATTTTGAAGCTTTAAAATTTGTTTAAAAACTTGCTTAAAACTCTTGAGAAGATGGGAAAAATTGCTCTTAAAAAAATCTTAGGAGAAACAACCCTCAAAGACCTATTTTTATAGGGGTCTGAAAATATAGCCGTTGGGTTTAGAACAGGTTAGAAATGACATGTCGGTCGACCAACAACGGTCAGATTTCTGACTGTTGGGGTTATCAGTTGACCGGCCCAAGGCAATTTGCCTATTGGTCGACCGGGCGGTCGACCAAGGCCAGAACCAGAGAGTAAACTATCTGGTCGGTTGACCGGTCCAAGGCCAAGGCAGTGTGCGCTTTTCTGTGCACATCGGTCGATCGCCCCGAAGACCGAGCTCTGGTCCGGTCGACCGATCGGTCGATCGCCAGCAGGCTCAGGACTGGATTTTAGGTTATGAAATGTAACATGTTAAATACCTAAAAATTCCCATAAAACTCTATAAATTTCACAAAATAGGTTCTTATAAATATTTGAAGTACAAATATATGTGACCAAAAATCAATATATATCAAACTATTTGAACAATTTTTGAGGAATGAAAATTAAATTTTAAACCAAAACGGTATGTTTTGAAAACAAAACTTCTAAAGAAAAATACGATTTTTCTTTAAACTTGTATAAATACGAAAAACATGATATTTAAACACTTTTGAAGCAAAGTGTGTATGGATAGAATCTAATACACATAAAAGTTGTATCTATGTTTTTGACATAAATCTAAAATAAGTTTTGTTAAAAACAAAACTTTAAACCATGAACTAGAATCACCAAAATAAGTTTTTAGACAATATGAAACATCAATGTATGTGGATAAAATCTAACATACATATAAACCATGTAAACTTGTTTTGATTCTATCTAGTCATGAAAACTAATAAATGTACTCTTGAAAATTCAAAACGGTTAAATCGAAAACCAAAACTATTAAACTTCTGTGTGTGTATACTTGAGCATATCAAGACTAATCAATCTTACACAAGATTTAAACAAAAACTAAATAAAACTATATGCAAGTCTTCTTGTCGTCCTTCATCTTCAAGACGACTCGATCCAAATAAGCGAGATGTGATCATTGCAATGTGAGCTCTTGAATAACACTTGTTTGCTTCAACACTTTGACTGTGAATCTCTTATTGAAGTCAAGTCTCTACTAAGATCTTGATCTATAACTGAAACTATATAAATACAAGATCTTTAGCAAAACTAACCTTCATAAGTTAGTCATCATCAAAACTAAGGTGAAGGGCCTCTGGGCCAACAATCTCCCCCATTTTGATGATGACAAAACTTATGATATTATATATGAATAGATTAAGAATAAGCTTCATAGAAGCTCCCCCTTAACTCATGCATAAGAATAAAACAATAAAGATATGCAATGTAAGCTCAAGATACCAATAAACACACACACACATGTATGTATGTATGTAAAACAATTAACCAACATGCATATATAATCACAAATCTTTCTCCCCCTTTTGTCACTCATCAACAAAGACGTGAAGAAAAACAAATAATACCAACAAAATATATTTTAAAGGAAAGAAGAATTTGAGATTGAACATGTGATACCAATAAACATATTTTAAAATAAAATTTTGATACCAATAAAAAATAATCAATTGAAAGTGAAACATTCTTTTTATCAATTTAAAATAAAATAATCTTTTTACCAATTGATACCAATAGAAAGGCTGTAAATCACCTAGAGGGGGGGTGAATAGGTGATGGCTAATCTAATGGTCACTAAATGCGGAATTAAAAACTATTTAATGCAAACTAAACTACTTACACTAAACACCACGTATAACACAAGAGTATAGCCGAATTCCCCGTGAAGGACTCTGGACTAACTCCTCAAGATTCCTCTAAATAAGAGTTGACATTTTGATTGAAATAAAATCCTATAAATTCATAGAAAATCTACAAAAAATAATTTTACCAATATACTTTGATAAACAAACATGCTTGCACAAAATCAAGGCATGTTACAAATAATTTGGACTAATTTTGTAACTTGAAAATTTGGCTAAAAACGAAAACTGTATTTTTCCAATTGGTTTTTTCAAAACTTGTTTTTCCAAAACTTCACCAAATACAAAAACAAGATATTTAAACAACTTTTAAAGCATAATGTGTATGGATATGATCCACCACACAAACATGGTGAAATATCTATGTTTTTGACATTAAGCACTAAACATGGTTTTGGTTAAAAACATGTAAACTTTAAATACCAAAAATCAAACCGGTATTTTTCTAAAGGAAAAATTCTTTTATGAAAACTCATCTAATCAAGTGTGTGTGTGTATAATATACTTGAGCAATCCACCAACTATTCTATCCTTTACATTTTTAACTAAAAATAAAATCTTATAAAACAAACCTAGACACAAGTCTTCATGAAGTCTTCACTTGAAGTCTTCTCATCTTCTTGACTTGGTCCAAACTCGATCCAACTCGATCACTAGCTCGTTGGATCAAACCGTGTAAGCTCCAAAACTTGACTTTAAATCCTTTGTTGAAACTACACACCTACTAAGATCTTGATCATGAATCTGTCACTAATTAAACACAAGATCATTAGTACAATAACTACATGAGTTGATCATCATCAAAACTAGAGTGATGGGCCTTTGGGCCAACAATCTCCCCTTTTTTGATGATGATAAAACTCATAAAGTTATATATGCATGGATTAAAGTAAATCTTCAAAGAAGCTCCCCCTTAACTCATGCATAACAAATAAACAATATATATGACAATAAAAGCTCATAAACATGTATGCAAATGTAAGGAGATAAACATGCCAATCAAGCATAAAACAAATCATATTCTTTTTCTCCTATTTGCAATACAAAATATATATGCATAAACATAAATACTTCTCCCCCTTCCCTCCCTTTATGAATAAAGCAAGGAAAACATGCATATATACTAAAATACTTCTCCCCCTTTTTGTCAATCATCAACAAAGGGGTTAAAGTAAAAAACAAAAACCAACAAATTTTTCTCCCCCTTTTTGTCATAAACAAAGAGATTAATAAGGGGTGAAATCAAAGCAATCAAATAAAAGGTATATGTGATATACATTCATGAAGAGGAAGACGTTAAGTTAGCTTCCCTACATATATGCATTACATGAAGAAGGGATGACAAGCCTTAATTCACATAAAACATAATCTGTAATGCATAAGAGGAGATGTGAAGCTCCCCTACACACGTGTATCACATAAAGAAGAGTTGTCAAGCTTCTCAATACAAGATACACTCAACATGAATCTATATGTAGAAGAGATGTTAAGCTCTCCTTGCATATAGGCAATATAAATCAAAACATTTTTAACTTTCAAACTTTTGAATTTCTTAATAAAACAAATTTTGAGATATCTTAGTAAACCAAATTTTAAGATATCATATAACAAAATTTTTAAAGGTATCAGAGCTCTTGTAAAACAATCAATTTTAAGATACCAAATTGTAAATAATCATTATTGTAAATAATCATTACAAATTTTTAATTTTGATACCAATTTTAAAAACAATGCATAAGCTTTATTAAAATGTCATGAGATACCAATTGAAAATAAAGTTTTAAGAACAAGCTTAGCATAAACTAACTATGTGCTTTAAATATGTAAACCAATTGTAAAGCAAGCACATGAAAGACATATATATGTATGAAAAGAGAATACCAATAAAAATTGATATTATTGAAATTATGAAGCATACATATATAGGAAACAAAATATGAGTATATAAAAAAATATCAATTGAGATACCAATTGAAAATAATAATGTAAATCATATATATAACTCATAACCTACCACCCATTATATGCTCAAGATAAAAGATTTTTCAATTAAGCTTACAAGGCATACTCGCCCAGCCATCCGCCCATAAAGGGTAGAGTTTTCGAAAATAATTTTGAAAATAGTTTAGCATTGAAAATTACTACCAAATGAAGAATAATTAACTAGTTAAAGATAATTTTTAAAAAATTAGTTAAAGATCCTTCAAACATGAAATCAAAACATATGTATATCATGAATCATACTAAATACACAAAAATCAACACTCGAAATCTATAAAGCTCAAAATGATCATGAAACAAAGTCATGAATAAACAAATAAGGTGTGAGTGTTCAAAAGTCATGTTATAAGCATTTTCCATGATAATAGTCAATGAAGCTCAAAGCAAACATGAATCTCATTTTTATCAAACAAATCATGAAAATCATAAAGATTTTTTTTTTCATTTCAAAACAAAACTTCTAGGTATATGTATGTTTTTATCTAAAACTAACAATATGCATACATATCCCAAACATAAAAAAAGTCTATTAATAGTATTTACATGAAGGCAAGAGACTCACGGGTATACATGTATATTTATTAGATTTGAATAAACTTGCATATACATGAAGCAAAACATGAAAATAGACAAAACATGAATAAATGAGAGAATCATCAAAACTAGCCTATACATGTACATAAAGTGAGTACAAATGAACATGAAGTGCAAACATATATAAATCAATTTGTTGTTCACTATTTGTACATGTATAAATACAAGTTTTGATAAAAACTACATTTAAACTAGTATTTACCACATAAAGCACAAACACAATTAAAACATGAACATGCTAAATGATATTATCAAATGAAAAGCATGTAAATAAACTAGGAGTTTAGAAATAGTTACCAAACTAAGGAACTACTCCAAATCTCCAAAACATGGTGGTTGTCCCACCAAGCCTCCTTGATAGCGGTGCATCAAATGTGTGTCCATCAAGTCCATACATCCACTACCAAGGCACCAAATCTCTCACGTCTTGTGAGAGCCCTCACCTACATCAAATACACAAGGTGGGGACTTTGGTACCCATTTTCTTTTTGGTCCTTGGGGGTTAGTCTTGTAAGAAACCCAAACATTTTTATTAGTAAAATTTAAAGCATTTATCTTATCAAAATAAAACTTTGCTAAATGGCCTTTGCGGCCACAATGTGTACATTTGTACACCTTGGGATGCATATGAGTGTGAGTGTGGTCATGACGTGCAACATAAGCATATGCATGATGAGGGTGATGTGCATGAACATGTGGAGTTTGTTTCTTTGAAAACATGGACTCCAATCTAGAATGATTAAATGCATATGTGCTCAAGGTTGAGCTCAAACAATTAATTTTGTTTTTCAAAAATTTAACTTCATTTTGATCAATAGTGGTAGTGGCATGTAAAGCATGATCAATAGTCCTTTTCTTTTTAGAAACATCAACCTTTTCTTTTTCAATCATTTTTCTTTTTAAAGAGGTATTTTCATTTAAAACAATTTCTTTTTGTTTTTCTACCAAATAATTTTATTTTTCAAATTAGTGTTTCCTTCACATAAATCATTTAATTTAGAAAGCAAGAAAACATTCTCATTTTTCATATCTTCATTTTCTTTTTCAAAACATGCAACTTTATTTTGTAAAGAATCTTTTTCATTTTGCTGCAATCAAATTTCTTTTTCAAATTTTTATTATCTTTTCTAAGCATGTCATATTTTCTAGTAATTGTTGACAAAAACAAGCAAGCTCATCATATGACATGTCATTATCATCTAGCTCAGATTCGGTGTTTACCTCAAGGGGGTTATCCCCTTGGACCATGTAGCACATGTTGGAGGTGTCGCTTCCAACATCCGAGTCGCTCCCCGCATAATATAGATCTTTTTCGCCAAGGGAGGTGATGATGTTCCATGCTACAAAAGCCGAGTCAATGTTAGCAACCCTAGATAAATAATCATCATTTAGGGTACTCTTCAAAGAATTTAGGGCTTTTGTATTAGCCTCATTATTTTTGCCATTTAAACAATATGAATCTTTAGTGATGGCAAGGTAAACATGAATGCCTAGGGCTTTGAGGTACAAGGACATCTTAACCTTCCAAATTTGGATGTTAAGAATGTCAAAGGTGGGTGGTGACATGAAGTCCATGGTGTGTGTACAAATTTTGTGATTAGCCTAAAAAAGAGGATCTTTAACTCTAGGTTGTAAGACCCAAATCAAGAGCACTTGGCTCTGATACTAATTGTAAATCACCTAGAGGGGGGTGAATAGGTGATGGCTAATCTAATGGTTACTAAATGCGGAATTAAAAACTATTTAATGCAAACTAAACTACTTACACTAAACACCACGTATAACACAAGAGTGTAGCCGAATTCCCCGTGAAGGGCTCTGGACTAACTCCTCAAGATTCCTCTAAATAAGAGTTGACATTTTGATTGAAATAAAATCCCATAAATTCAAAGAAAATCTACAAAAATAGTTTTACCAATATAGTTTGATAAACAACATGCTTGCACAAAATCAAGGCATATTACAAATAATTTTGACTAATTTTGTAACTTGAAAATTTTGGCTAAAAACGAAAACTGTATTTTTCCAAATTGGTTTTTCCAAAACTTGTTTTTCCAAACTTCACCAAATACGAAAACAAGATATTTAAACAACTTTTAAAGCATAGTGTGTATGGATATGATCCACTACACAAACATGGTGAAATATCTATGTTTTTGACATTAAGCACTAAACATGGTTTTGGTTAAAAACATGTAAACTTTAAATACCAAAAACCAAACCGGTATTTTTCTAAAGGAAACATTCTTTTATGAAACTCATCTAATCAAGAGTGTGTGTGTATAATATACTTGAGAAATCCACCAACTATTCTATCCTTTACATTTTTAACTAAAAACAAAATCTTATAAAAATAAATCTAGACACAAGTCTTCATGAAGTCTTCACTTGAAGTCTTCTCATCTTCTTGACTTGGTCCAAACTCGATCCAAACTCGATCACTAGCTCGTTGGATCAAACCGTGTAAGCTCCAAAACTTGACTTTAAATCCTTTGTTGAAGCTACACACCTACTAAGATCTTGATCATGAATCTGTCACTAATTAAACACAAGATCATTAGTACAATAACTACATGAGTTGATCATCATCAAAACTAGAGTGATGGGCCTTTGGGCCAACAAAGGCATGATACCAATTGAAAGTAAAAACTAAATTTTTAGGTAAATACTAAAATTAGTTTGTAATATAGATACCAAATGAGAATAATACCAATTCAAGATTATTGATACCAATATTAAAAATGTTAACATATACCAAAACAAGATATTTTCCATCATAAAGAGTGGGAGTGAGATACCAATTGAAAATAAAGCTAATTAAAAGATAAAACAAGATTTTTCTCCCCCTTTATGAAATACCAATAAAACTATGCATAAGCTTGTAAAGATACCAATTATCATTAAGAATATAAAAATTAGCATAAAATCAATTTGTGTTAATAAAGTATGGACATTGTAAAATAAGCACAAAAAAAACATTATATGTATGTATGATTGAGTAATATAATATCAATTGAAATTAAGACGCTTACACATAGAAAACAAATATGAGTATATAAAAATAAATTTTCATTAAGATCATGTATAACTCATACCTACCACCCTATTCATGCACATGTTTAAATAGATTTTCAATAAGGGTATACACGATATGGGCGCCCATCCAAATAGAAGTTTTCAAAAATAATATTTTAAAAATAGTTTTAGCATATTTTGAAAACACTACCATTGAAAAATATGAAACTAGTTTTAAGAAAATTTTAAAAACTAGTATGAAATTCTTCAAGTAAGGAATAGAAATAAATATTTATCTCATGAGAACATGAAAATCACACGATAATTGACACTCAACAATCTATGAGGCACATATATGTTCATGAATCCAAAATCATGAGTAAATACAAATATAGAGTGTATAAGAATCATAAATTAATAAAATCATGGAGATAAGACAATTAAGCTCAATAAATGAAAATTTCTTTTTCATGAACAAAAGAATTATTTTCATCAAAATAAGACAATTCCTTTTTCATGAAATCATCAACAAGAAAAACTCTATTTTTATCAAAAACTAAACGAACTTCAGGGTATATGTATGTTTTGTCAAAACTAAAGCATACATATCTATCCCAAACATGGATTGAGTCTAAAAGAGTACATATCATGAAAAGCAATTGACTCAAGGATAGAACATGTATAACACAGTTTTTGACAAAATTAACATATACATGAAGCTAAACACATTCTTATGAAAACATGTACAAATTAGGGTATACAAGTGTAAATATAAGAATCATCAAACTAGGTTATACAATACATGTAACGAGTACACAAGAGTAATGAAGCACTCAAACATAATAATCAAGTGTAGCTTACTACTTGTACAAGTATAAACATAAGTTTTAATAAACACTACGTCCAAACATGTAATCAAAGACATAAAGCTTAAAAACACCAAAACATGATTGTAAAATAAATATAATCATTAGTGTAAATGCAAGTGATATTAACACAAGGATATACACAATAGTTAAACAATAATTGAGAACACAAATAAATATGGATCCAATGAACATGGGTGTATCTCAAATACTATACATGTATATCACAAGTCTAACAGGCATTGCATATAAACCTAATGAACATGAAAATCAAGAGATGCTAAAAATTATTAATAAAGCATGTAAATATAATGGGAGTTAGAGATAGTTACCAAATTATATGAACTAGTCTTTAGGTCTTCAAACCATGGTGTTCTTTCACCTAAACATCCCTTGAAAGTGATGCATCCATAAATATGATTTTTTAGCTTGGATCGCATCCACGATCAAGGCACCAATACCCTCACGTTTTATGAGAGCCCACACCTACATCAAATACAATAGGGGTGAATTTTGTACCCATATCCTTTTGGGTCCATGGGGGTTATCACCTTTCCTAACCCAAACAAACTTATTGCAAAATTTGAATTATGTAATCTATTATAACAAAATTTTGCAAGGGGACCTTTGCGTCTACAATGTGTACAAGCGTATACATTAGCATACATAAAATCATGTGTGCGAGCATGGTGAGCATGTGTAAGTTGTGATGGGTGTGCATGAATATGTGGAGTATGTTTCTTTCGAAACATAGATTCCAATCATGTGTGATTCATGACACAATGGCTCAAAGTGGAGCCCAAATAATCTACACTCTTCTTCAATTCTCAAATATCATTATCAATGGAAGAAGATGTGGTGCAAGCAATATGTTTATCACTAAGAGATGAAGCAAAGGAAGTATGACAAATATGAGAATCAAAAGACTTTTCAGAGAAACTTTTACTTTTGAAACTAAATCCATTCTTTTGAAATCAAAGAAATTTTGTTTTTCAAAGTATCATTTTTCTTTTAAAACAAAATCAAGTTCTGAAAACAAAATCTCATTTTTCTTCAAAACAAAATCAAATCATTTTTATTCTTTAAAAGTTCATTTTCTTTTAAAGCAAGGTCAAGTTGGGTTTTCAAGAAATCCCTTTCACTTGAAATCTCAACCCTCTCTTATAAAATCGTGTTAAGTTTTGAAAATAAATTTTTATTTTCTTCTTTCAATTCAAAGCTCTTGTTTTTCAAAGTTTTGTACTTTGAGAGCAAGTTTTCACAAAACATAGATAGTTCTTCATTCAATACATGAGCATCCATACTATCATGATCATTTGAAGAACTAGCACAATCATCAAGATAGGCGTCTGAATTTACCACAAGGGAGTCATTCCCTTGGACCATGTTGGACATTTGTTCGGATTCATACTTTCTTGATTCTCTCTCCAAAATGTGTTGCATTTCTTCCTTGAGAGAGATCAATGTGATCCACACTGCAAAAGCGGAATGGCAATGAGAAATCAAAGAAAGATGTTCTTTACTTGGTGTGTGCTTTGGTGCATCTAAGGCTTGTGTGTTAACTGATCGGGGTGGAACGAGCACTCTAAAATGTGTGTTTTTTAAAATCAATAAAAAGCTTGTATGTGCTAATGTTCCCTCGATACTTCCGTTATAGCATTGGCTCAACGGGTCAAATCCACAGGGACCGAAGGCGATAGATATATTAACAGTCTTTATTCACGTGTTATGTTAACAAGTCTTCTTTGTTAAGAATTAGAAAAAGAAAAGGAAAAGAAAAGAAATCAAGCATGTGGTAGGTGAGGAGATGCAATGAAAGCGGTGATGTAAAAATAAAAGAGAAGTGTTTGGAAAATAAAATAGAAAAAGAAGATGAAGCTTGTGGTAAAGAAAATGAAAACAAAGACAAACAAAGAAAGCGGTGAAAACAACAATGAAAAGATAAAATAAGTGTTTTCAAATTGATTTTTAAAACAAGATAAAAGAAAACTCATGGCTACTAACTACTAACTGCTCAACTAACCATGCTAACCTCTTAGTGATAGTTACCTCACATGGATCCTCGGCCATCACTAATCCTTGGCTTCAAGAGTCGATACAGAGCATGGCCTATAAGATTGTCTTCTACATTCAAACAACACATCCATACCACATAACAAGTTGCAAGCTACTATTAACATCAAACCAGTTACAAGTGAGTATGAAATAAAGAAGACATTGCAAGTTAGCAAGTTAGTGGGTTAGGTGTTAGAAATGTTAGAATGTTAGAATCCATCATCATGAGCCATCAATGGCTCTTACAAGAGCAAGGCCTTGTAGAGGCTATTAGATTCATGTTGTCTTCTACATTCAAACAACGCATCCATACCACATAACAAGTTGCAAGCTACTATTAAATCATCAAAACCAGTTACAAGTGAGTATTAAATAAAGAAGACATTGCAAGTTAGCAAGTTAGTGGGTTAGATGTTAGAAATGTTAGAATGTTAGAATCCATCATCATGAGCCATCAATGGCTCTTGCAAGAGCAAGGCCTTGTAGAGGCTATTAGATTCATGTGGATTATCAAGTAAGTGGTTAGTAGTTAGATTGCCATGAGAAGAAAGGTTAGCCAAGCATCATGTAGAAGATGGAGAAGATTACATTTGAGAAGAAAGGAGGCACCTTTACATAGATTGTCACCATCTATTACATCAATCCCTCTCTATCTCTCTGAATCTCTCAGCCCTACTACAAGATCTAAAAACGAGATACAAATACAAACGAAAAGAAAAGAAGAACTCCTTCACTATCCAACATAAAAACATAGAAACTCTAGCCTAAAATAAAAAACTCTCACGTTCTAGACCTCTGCAAGGGTTTATATAGACGAAATGGGGTTTTAGAAGACGAGACGAGCCCACGCGTCGAAAATCGACGTGTGTGCCCACCAAATTGCCACGGAATCGCACTTGCCGCGTTTTCACGACAAAACCAGGGACTTAGGTCCCTGGTTTTGGCGAGGAACTTCTCCTGGCTTCGAGGACCTTCCTAATATATTCCAATTCTGGTATTTTCGCCCGAATATTCGACTGATGTGCGTAAAGGTCTAGGTTCAATGCATCTTCTAGATGTTCCCTTGCTTGGTCTCAAAGAAATCTGGAATTAATTGCCCAAAAATGGGGTTAATTAAGCTCTTATTACTCTTTTGCCCTTAAACTCTTGATTTATCTGCAAGCGAGACCAAAATACGGTTTAGACCGACATTTTATTCATAATCGGTAGGAAAATGCGATATAATAATGCAGAATTGTAGACTAATCACACGCCCACACTTATCTTTTGCTCGTTCTGAGAAAAACAAGAAAAAGAAAAACTATACTACAAATGTTATTACATCACTTTCGCAGGTGACGCGATTGCACTGAGCGTGTGCAATAATCCGTTAAACCTCTAGGTTACCCCTAGAGGAGGAGTGTTGTCTCTTGAGGGTTTTCAGCGGATTGCACCCACAAAATTCATAAAGAAAGAAGACAAATGTTAGTATTTTGAAAACACATTTGAAGGAGAGACAAGTTACGAAATATTTTTGCAAAAATATAAACGATCTAAGGTCATAAGTCCACCAAAAATTATTCTTTCTTAAACTTAGTCTCTATGCAAGATCTTCTTCAATTAAGGTAAGAATTCAAAATTGAATTGAATATTTTATCCTTCACAAAACCTAGATAACATGCACTTTGTGATAGTGAAGATTTCTGGGATTTCAACTCTAACCATCAAGCCATATATATATATATATTATTATATATATATATATATATAATATATATATATATATATATATTATATATATATATATATATTGTTTTCTTTTTCATCTTTTTTCTTCCCTTAGTTTTCTTAGGCTTTCTAGTTCACCCATGTAGCGAGCCTATAACCGATGACTCCCAGACCAGGCGGTTTTAGGGCACCAGATGAGAAAACATCCCTCGGGTTTAAGGACTCGAGTAAACAAGGCCACAAAACTAAGGGGGATTATTTATTTCTTTTGACCACCGTTAGGGGTGAATAATCATGCTTCTTGAGGCATAATTATCCATCTTAATAAGTGATTTATATATATATATATATATATATATATATATATATATATATTTTTTATGGCATTTTAGGTCTTTGTATCCATCCCAAAAATTGCGTAAGTGTGAAGTGCATACTATCTAAGGCAAAAAAATTCAAGATAAAATTATCTCTCCACTCTTTTATACTTAACTTATAATTTAAACAAGATCCTTTATTTTGACTAGGTCTAAGATGTCATAATTAAGGCTTTCTTAATTTCTAAGATCATCTTAATTTTCTTAAAAATAGATCAAAATTTTATCTCTTATTTCAAAAAAGTTTTTTTTTAAAAGTTTTTAAAGAAAGAAAAAATTCCTATACAAAAGGGAAGATTTCTAAAAGTATCCTAAAAGAAGTGTAAAAGAAAGAAAATCTAAAAACTCTACGTTAGTAAACCTTCCCCCACACTTATCTCATGTATTGTCTTCAATGCATCGTGATGTATGTATGCGTGAAACAAATGGAGAGGGTAGAAAAAATCATTTCAAGGTGGTGGTTCCGGTGGTGGTCTCATTGGCTCACGAAATGCGACCCAATCCAATGTGCGTGGAATCCGGAGAAACCCACCAGAGACCTCTAAGATACAACCCACTAAAATGATGTATATATTTATGATTTTTATTAAGAATTTAACCCTATCTAATTTTTAAATTTCAAAATAATTCAGAGTCAAATTTATCAAGACCCTTGTCCCAGAATGGAATGATTGATTTAGACTCAGGAAATACAGGAACTAAGACCGACTCAGGAAAAAGACTTAAGTCAAGTAAAGGTCTAGGAGTCGAGATTGATTCAGGAAGTGGGTCCAAATCAAGAAGTTAAAACTCAGGTCCACATTCATTTCCCCATGATGGAATGTGACTTCCTAAGATTGGTGATTCAAGTTCAAGAATGACAGGTCTGGGAATCAAAACTGACTCTAAAATGTTGCTCAAATTGGGTAACAAAATAGGAGTCAATATTGATTTAAAAATTTGAACTAGATCACAAATTTGAGAATCGAAGTCACATTCCTCATTGAGTTCAATTCCATAAAAATGAGAACTTGTCAATTTATCAATGGGACTTTCAAAAGTATGAAATTGGTCAAGTTCACTATGATGATCATAAAAGATTGGTGATTCAATTTCATAATGGACTGGCACTGGATCCAATACTGACTCGGGAAAAGGCCTTGATTCAGGTAAAAACACCTCAGTCAATATTGAATCAGGAAGTGAAATTGAATTACCAAGTTGAAGTTCAGGATCATATTCATGCTCAATTTCAATTTCAGGAAAAGGATAACTTGCTAAAATGTCAATGGGATTGAAGTTCGGACAAGTTCAGATGGGTGTGCTGAAATTGAATCTTGATTTTCAAAATGACAAGATTCGTGGTCAGATCAATAGAGTTTGGGATAGCTGAATTGGTCAAAGGTTGATAATATAGAGTTTTCCCATTCCTATAAATGCTAACCAATTGACTCAATTGTGTTACTAATCTATTGATAGACTCGGAAGAAGATTTTTAAAATTTTAGTGCAGACTCTTGCAAGACTTCTATACTCTTTTCTAGATGTGATGTATCTTCAAGTGATTGTTCTAGAAAAGGAGTGTAGGAATCTTGGTTTCCAAAACAACAAGAGTCATGGGTCAAATTGATAGAGTTAGAGATATTTGGATTGGTCAAAGATTGAGAAGAGAGAGTTTCTTCATTCTTATAAATATTGACCAATTACTTAATTATTTTTCCAACCTATCAATAGATTGAGAAGAAGATTTTTGAAATTGTAATGTGGACTCCTGCAAGATTTCTATACTCTTTTCTAGACTTGATTTTTCTGCAAGTGGTGTTGGCCCAAAGGCCTTCCACTCTAGTTTTGATGATGATTAACTCATGTAGTTATATGTACTAATAATCTTGTGATTTTAGTTTCAGATCATTAAACAAGTTATTAGTTGGTGAAAGCTTCCACACATCTTTCACATGTTGATTCAAGAGCCCGAGCGTCAAAGATCATATATAGCACTTGCTCGGTGGATCAAGGAGTTTTGGATCGAGTCGGCTTGGAGATTGTGCTCTACAAGAAGACTTCGGTACCATAGTTTAGTTTTGGTTTTTAGATCCAAATTGTAAAGATTAGAATAGTATGATAATGCTCAAGTTCACAACACACACGTTTCATGTTTTGAATATTGGTTTTCGGTTTTTCGGTTTTAGGTTTAACCGATCTTGGTTTGCATGAATAGATAGATTCAAAACAAGTTTACATAGTTTAATGTATATATGATTTATTCTATATACATGCATGCTTCAACTCTTAGACAAACTTAGTTTTGACTTACTTATTCATGTGTTTTATGTTTTGGTATTTTTGACAAAACATATTTTGGAATTAATGACAAAAACTATGATATATATATGTTTCATGTATATTGGATTTCTATCCATATGCATCATGCTTCAAAGTGTTTAAATATCATGTTTTTGTATTTGGAAGAGTTTTGGACAAAACGTATTTTCTATTCAAAATCCAAGTTTTAGAAAATACAGTTTTTGATTTTTGGTAAAAATAATTAGACACAAAAATAGTTTATATTGATTGATATTTGAGCTAAACTTTTTACCACATGTTTATATATCAATGCAAAATGATAAAACTATTTTGGTGATTTTTAGTAAAGATAAAAAGAATTTTAAAACATGTTTCTAACCCAGTTTTCTGTTCCGGGCTTCACCAGTCGACTAAGTCAACTGACCAAGTCGACTAAGATGAAGCTGGTCGACCGGGCCGGTCGACTGACGTGCACAGATCTGTGCACATTTGGAGACACTGGGACGGTCGACCGGCGGGTCGACCGGGACTGAGAGCAGAGCTCTCTGTTTGTTTCGGTCGACGGGGGCGGTCGACCGGCAGCTGCCAACGGCAAAATTTGACCGTTGGACGGTCGATCAGACCGGTCGACCGGCAGTGTATTTCTGGCCTTTTCTGCTGCCAACGGCTATATTTTTCTGGGGTCTATAAATACCCCATTGGAAAGAGTTTTTCTCTAAGATTTTTTGTGCGAATTTTTCCCTACTCTCTGGTGTTTTCACAGCAATCAAAAGAAGTTTTTGGATTCAAATTGAACAATCTTTTTGGTGTTTTTGCTAGGGTTTGGAAATTCAAAGAAAAGGGTTTTGGGAAAAAGGGTTTGATTCATCTTCTATATCTTGGTTTCAGTTTTTCCCAAGGATTTTTGTTTGTGATTTTGATTTCCATCCATTGGTTTTCTCCACACTTGCGCTAAAATCTACTATCTCTTCTATAGGATCTTTGTGTGAGAGAAAGAAGTTGTTTGTGGTTGTTATTTAGACCACCAAGTTAAAAACCCAATCTTTGTTTGGCTTTGTGCCTTGGGTTGTATTCCTCAAGTTGTGAGGTGATCCTTGTGTTTGCTTTGTGCTAATCCTCGGGTTGTGAGGTGATTGTTTGTTGGATTGGAGCTTGCCTCAAGGAGGAGGTTGTTGCTGTAAAGAGAGGAGTTGGGTACTCCTTGTAAGAGTCCTAGGTGGACTAGCTAGTGGATTGGAAATCCTTCGTGTGTCGAAGGAGGGGATGTAGAGCTGGGTGCTCGAACCTCGAAACACATCTTGTTGTTTGCGCTTGATCCATTGACTCTCTCTATCTCTCTCTTTACTTTGTGCCTTGCAACTATTCATATTGTGCATTCATAATTGCTTGGCTTGGTTGTGTGTGCATCACTTGTTGATTGCACTTGAGTGTATTGCATTTAGTTTTTAAATTCCGCATTGAGTTGACTAGATTAGCATAATCACCTATTCACCCCCCCTCTAGGTGATCTTTTAATTGGTATCAGAGCTAGCGCTCCTGATATTTAGGTTTAACCACCTAGGAGTGAGATCTTGGTTTGCTAATCTTCATTTGCATTATTCATTTGCACTCATTTAGTTTGCACTCATGGATAGCCCTCCTATGTTTGACCATATTAGACTTGATGTTTGGAAGGCCAATATGAGTAGCCATTTGAAAAGACTAGGTCATCTAGTTTATCAAGCCTCCACTATGGAATCATTCCCTAATAGTAGCAAGCATAAAAAGGCAAATGCATTAGCACTTAGAGCACTTAGAGCATCTCTTAGTGAACATCTTTTACCGTGTTTAATCATTATGACTCGGCTTTTGCAGTTTGGAGCTTATTGACGTCTCCCGAGCTTCCAAGGATTATCAACAAGATGAGGAGATCTAAGAGAGAAAAGTCCGAAGAGCATTGCTTCATGGTCCAAGGGAAAAACTCCCTTGAGGTACAATCGGACACTCAATTAGATGATAGCTCTAGTTCCTATTGCCATGGTTGTTTTGAAGTTCAAACTTTGAATTTGGAACTTGCTCAAAAGCTTGAAAATTTATTGGAAAAACACAATCTTTTGAAAGAGGACAACCTTGTTTTGAAAAATGAATTAAAGGATTTGTGTTCAAATTTTGAACTGGTTTTGCAAGAAAAGGAAGAGATCACTAGTGAACGTGACTCACTAAGATCTCAATTAGACCTTGCCCTTGATGAGATTGAGATTTTGAAAAACAAAAGTGATTGTAATGATGTTGTGAAAAACAATGAGGTTTTATCTTCTAAATTGGATTTTGTTTTAAAAGATAACCTTGTTTTGAAAAACAAAATTGATTCAATTACAAAAGAATTGGATTTAGTTTTGAAGAAAAATGAATCTTTGAAAATTGATATTGATTCTCATGTGTGCCATGATAGTATAGCTTCTTCTTCTTATAGCACACCTATTCCATGCTCCACTTTATCTTCCTCCATTGAAAATGATATAAATGTCTTGAAGAAAAGTGTTGAATGTTTGGGCTCCACTTTGAGCCAATGCACATTGAATCATTCACGTTTGGAAACCTTGGTTCGCAAGAAACAAGGTCCATCTTTGCATGCACACTCTACACGGCATACACATGCTTTTCACGGACACAACCATAACATGTATGCTCATGTGTACACATGTACACATTGTGATCGAAAAGGCCACCTTGCTAGATTTTGTTATGATCGTGTTTATCATGAAAATTTAGCAACTAATTTTGTTTGGGTAAGAAAAGAAAGTAACCCCTATGGACCCAAACGAAAATGGGTACCAAAGACCACCTCTATGCTTTTGATGTAGGTGGGAACTCTCGCATCACGTGAGAGTATTGGTGCCTTGAGGTGGATGCGTTCTAAGCTTAAAAGAGAACCATTTGGATGCTTCACTCTCAAGGAGATTTGGTGGGAGGACCACCGTGGTTTGGAGAACTAGAGATGCACCTTCATTGGTTTTGGTATCATTCTCTAACTCCCATTTTTATTTGCATGCTTATCCTGTTTATCTATTTATAGCATGTCATGTTTTGTTATTCATTATGCCTATGTCATGCTTATTAGAATAGTGTTATACATGTTTAGTTACTTGAACACCCATATTTTATATGGATCTATATTTAGTGTTCTCACCTTGTTTAAACTAACATGTATGCCCTAGATCTAATGCACATGTATATGCATTATGACCATTTGGATGTTTATGATTTTTGTTCTTGTTGAATCATGTTTCATTGTTTCATGATAAGTATGATATTTGCCATGTTTATTAGACTTATACTTTACATGATTAGTTGTTGAGACACCCATGTTGAGTATGGACCCATATTTTGTGTTCTCTTTATGTTTTAGCTATCATGTTAATCATAGGTTTAATGCACATGTCTTTGTCATGCTAACCATATGGTTGACTATGACTTTTTGTTTTTAATAATTCATGTTTTGATTATTATGTTTATCATGTTGGGTTATGATTCCCGTTTTATGCTTCATGATTTGAATATGCGTTTAGATGTTAGTTTTCATTAAGATTAGGATTTATACTTGTACATATAGTAGGCTACAAATAAATCTTTATATATGTTTGTGCTTGAATGCCTATTTGTGCCCATTAGATGTGCTAGTATAGTCTAGTTTTGATGATTCATGCATTTTAAACTTGTATTCCTATTTTTAGATTTGTCTTATGTGCATGAGTTTTCATTTCATGTATATGTTTATTTTGCCAAACCTTAAGATATACATGTAAACCCCTTGAGTCATTTGATTTTCATGCAAATCTATATATATGGACTCAGTTGTGTTTAGGGATATGTATGTATAATTATTGTGTTGACAATTCATACATATACCTTGAAATGAAATTAGTTTTGGTGAAAATTTAGTTTCTCTTGATTCCGTGTTTATATGTTTTAACTTCATGTATATGCCTATCTTGTCCAAACTATTAGATATACATGTACATCCTTGAGCCACGTGCCTTTATGCATATACTTTTGTGGACTCATTATGTTTAGGATATGTATGTATACTTTAGTTTGTACATGACATACATATGCCTTGAAGTTTAAATCGTTTGGATGAATTTCATGTTTGCTAGGTGTTTTTCAATACACATCTTAGATGAATTTCATATGAGCTTAATGGAATACTTTCATGATGATATGTGTCACATTTTACTTGTACACTGACTTTATTAGTTTACTCATGATTTGTTTTCATGAGAATTTGATATGAGCTTTATGGACTTTGAGTGTTTAGTGATCATGTGATTTACATGTGTTTCATGAAAAACAATTTTATTTTATTCCTTACTTGAAGGATTTCGTACTAGTTTTAAAAGTTTTCCTATAACTAGTTCGTATTCTTCACCATGGTAGAGATTTTCAAACAAAGCCTATTTTCAAACTTATTTTTGAAAACCCCTACCCATTATGGGAGGATGGATGGGAGATCATATTCATGCATGCTTTATAATGAAAATCATTTAAAACTTGAACCATGATTGGGAGGTAGTTATATGAGATATACACTTGATTTCATTGTTATTTCAATTGGTATCATTAAATTTTTTCAATTGGTATCAATTTTAACATTTCTTGTATACTCATATGTATTTTGTATGTATGTATGCTTTTAATTCCAAGAATATCAATTTCTATTGGTATCAATCTTTCATACATATATATGTTTTATTTGTGCTTATTATATCCCTATATCTTTAAGCACAAAATCTTGTTTTTGCTAGTGCTTGAGCTTTAACTTTATTTCAATTGATTACTTTTAAATTGGTATCAAGCCCATGCATCATTTTAGTTGGTATTTCATAAAGGGGGAGAAAATTTGATTTCATCTTTCAATTGGTGATTTTTCAATTTGTATTTGATTCCCACTCCCTTACTTTATGATTGAAAATTTCAAATTGATATCATATGTTTAAAATGAAAATTATTTACAATTGGTATCAAAATTTTGTTTAGACATTCAAGATTTATTATGTTTAATTTCAAATTGGTATCAAGATTTTCATATGTTTTTTGTTTAAAATTGGTATCAATATTTTTTGTTGTTTGTTTCCTTTCAATTGGTATCAAGATGCTTCATTGACATATTTTCAATTGATATCCTAATTGATTGTCACCCCTAATTGGCTTTTGTTTTTGTTTTAGTCAAATAGGGGGAAAATATTATTTTTATTGATTCGTTGTCTCGAACAAAAAGGGGGAGAAAAATTTATTGATTTAGTTTTGCTTTTACCCCTTATTAAAGATTGATTCCTTGTATTAAAAAAAAAAAAAGGGAAAGAAGATTTTGTTTTGTTTTAGTTTTTACCCCTTTGTTGATGATTGAAAAAAAGGGGGAGAAGAATTTGGGTTTATATATGCATGTTTTTGTTTTGCATATATTAAGTTTAATTTAGTTTAATTTTAATTGGTATCTAAAGCATGTTTTGTAATTGGATGTTTTGTAATTGGTATTGTAATTGGTATCTAGAGTGTAATTGGTATCTAGATCATGTTTTGTTTTAAACATTTCATTAGAATTGGTGTTTTGTTTTAAACATTTCATTGGAATTGGTATCTAGAGCATGTTTTGTTTTTGAACATTTCATTGGTATCTAGAACCCTTTATTGTTTATGCATAGATATGCATGTTTTATGATTCATGTTTAAGAGCCTTCATTGCATATTCATTATGTTTATTTGGTTATGCATGAGTTAAGGGGGAGCTTCTTTGAAGCTTAACTTTAATCCATGCATATATAACTCCATGAGTTTTGTCATCATCAAAAAGGGGAGATTATTGGCCCAAAGGCCTTCCACTCTAGTTTTGATGATGATTAACTCATGTAGTTATATGTACTAATAATCTTGTGATTTTAGTTTCAGATCATTAAACAAGTTATTAGTTGGTGAAAGCTTCCACACATCTTTCACATGTTGATTCAAGAGCCCGAGCGTCAAATATCATATATAGCACTTGCTCGGTGGATCAAGGAGTTTTGGATCGAGTCGGCTTGGAGATTGCGCTCTACAAGAAGACTTCGGTACCATAGTTTAGTTTTGGTTTTTAGATCCAAATTGTAAAGATTAGAATAGTATGATAATGCTTAAGTTCACAACACACACGTTTCATGTTTTGAATATTGGTTTTCGATTTTTCGGCTTTAGGTTTAACCGATCTTGGTTTGCATGAATAGATAGATTCAAAACAAGTTTACATGGTTTAATGAATATATGATTTGTTCTATATACATGCATGCTTCAACTCTTAGACAAACTTAGTTTTGACTTACTTATTCATGTGTTTTATGTTTTGGTATTTTGACAAAACATATTTTGGAATTAATGACAAAAACTATGATATATATATGTTTCATGTATGTTGGATTTCTATCCATATGCATCATGCTTCAAAGTGTTTAAATATCATGTTTTTGTATTTGGAAGAGTTTTGGACAAAACATATTTTCTATTCAAAATCCAAGTTTTAGAAAATACAGTTTTTGGTTTTTGGTAAAAATAATTAGACACAAAATAGTTCATATTGATTGATATTTGAGCTAAACTTTTTACCACATGTTTATATATCAATGCAAAATGATAAAACTATTTTTGGTGATTTTTAGTAAAGATAAAAGAATTTTTAAAACATGTTTCTAACCCAGTTTTCTGTTCCGAGCTTCACCAGTCGACTAAGTCAACTGACCAAGTCGACTAAGATGAAGCCGGTCGACTGGGCCGGTCGACCGACGTGCACAGATCTGTGCACGTTTGGAGACACTGGGACGGTCGACCGGCCGGGTCGACCGGGACTGAGAGCAGAGCTCTCTGTTTGTTTCGGTCGACCGGGGCGGTCGACCGGCAGCTGCCAACGGGCAAAATTTGACCGTTAGACGGTCGACCGGACCGGTCGACCGGCAGTGTATTTCTGGCTTTTTCTGCTGCCAACGGCTATATTTTTCTGGGGTCTATAAATACCCATTGGAAAGAGTTTTTCTCTCTAAGATTTTTGTGCGAATTTTTCCCTACTCTCTGGTGTTTTCATAGCAATCAAAAGAAGTTTTTGGATTCAAATTGAACAATCTTTTTGGTGTTTTTGCTAGGGTTTGGAAATTCAAAGAAAAGGGTTTTTGGGAAAAAGGGTTTGATTCATCTTCTATATCTTGGTTTCAGTTTTTCCAAGGATTTTTCTTTGTGATTTTGATTTCCATCCCATTGGTTTTCTCCACACTTGAGCTAAAATCTACTATCTCTTCTATAGGATCTTTGTGTGAGAGAAAGAAGTTGTTTGTGGTTGTTATTTAGACCACCAAGTTAAAACCCAATCTTTGTTTGGCTTTGTGCCTTGGGTTGTATCCCTCAAGTTGTGAGGTGATCCTTGTGTTTGCTTTGTGCTAATCCCTCGGGTTGTGAGGTGATTGTTTGTTGGATTGGAGCTTGCCTCAAGGAGGAGGTGTTGTTGTAAAGAGAGGAGTTGGGTACTCCTTATAAGAGTCCTAAGTGGACTAGCAAGTGGATTGGAAATCCTTCGTGTGTCGAAGGCGGGGATGTAGAGCTGGGTGCTCGAACCTCGAAACACATCTTGTTGTTTGCGCTTGATCCATTGACTCTCTCTATCTCTCTCTTTACTTTGTGCCTTGCAACCATTCATATTGTGCATTCATAATTGCTTGGCTTGGTTGTGTGTGCATCACTTGTTGATTGCACTTGAGTGTATTGAATTTAGTTTTTAAATTCCGCATTGAGTTGACTAGATTAGCATAATCACCTATTCACCCCCCCCTCTAGGTGATCTTTTAAGTGGATGGTCCAGAAAGGGAGTATAAGAATCTTGATTTTGGAAAGATAATGAATATTGTGAGTCCAACATGTTTGGAGATTGAAGTTTGGACTCACACAAGAGTTCTTTACTCGTTTCCAGGGCAGACGGTTGTTCATTTGAGGAGGTGGAACTGAATAAGACTCTTGAAAATATTGTGGAACTGGAGAGGCCAACATTTTCTGACGTTGTCGCTCGGCCTCTTGTAGGTTGGCTTCTATACTCTTTTCTAACTCAGATTTTTCTTCAATGGGAGGTCCAGGAAAAGGAGTATAGGAAGCAAAATTGGGGAATGGAGATTGTGAAAATTGGGGACAAGGTGGTGAAAAATTGGACTCGGGGGAGGTGAATCCCCATTGACTCTGTGAAGAGTTGAAATTATTTTGAAAATTATACTTATAAGAATGAGGGTATGGGTTGTTCTGATTCGGATAAGGCCAACCTGGTGTATTTGGTTGGTTCTTATTGTAAAAAGTCGGGTTGAAATTATCCAAAATAAATGGGGTCGGTGTGAAATATGAATTCATATTAGGATTGAAAGAATTGTTATTGTTGAATTCTATTTCACAAACAATCACAAACAAAAAAGAAAAATCAAACAACAAGCAAAAAGAAAAGAAAAAAAATCAAAACCAAGCCTATAGTAGGGTTGACCTAGACCTAGACGACTCCTAACTAGTCGATTTTAGATGGGAAAAGGGATAGTGTGAAGTTGCACAAATATTCAATAAAGGAGAGAATGTTTAGAGTCAACCTTAGGTGCTTGATCACTTCACAATGTATTTAAAATGATCGATGTATCCTTTCCAAATCTCCGTAGTAGCACAAGCTATACGGGTCGAATCCACAAGGAGAGCTCACGATGGAAGCTTTACGGTTTAATGTGAAGATAGAAAACGAAGATTCTTCTTTGTTTTAAAAGAATGCAAAAGACATGAAAAAAGAAATGAAAGAATTGATGGTTGGTGTGTACATGAAATGAAAACTATGAAATAAAATGAAAAGAATCGAAGACAAGATTTGCTTTGGAATTAATACTAAAGAATGAAAACTTGTAGAAGACTTTTAGATGAGAAAGGCCATGACTAGCTAATATTACTAACTTGCTAACTTACTAATCTCCGTTAGGGTGATGCTTGCCTCATGTTGATTCATCGGCATATATTTGTCTTGCGTGTTGGTCTAGTTACTTTCCCACTTGATTGAAGGGTAATCTACTTGGACTTGTCTTGTAGCCTCATTGATGTCATAGGCCTTCAAGATAGACTTTCAATGGTGGAATCAAAAGAGTTGCCACTCAAGGGATGCTAAGGAAGAAGATACAACATTCATTAATTGAAGTAAAGAAGTTGTACATCAAATAGCATATGTTTGGTGATCCATCTCCATGTTCCATCAAGGCACTTGTTCTAAGACAAGGCTCTAAATGAGGCACACATGAATCATATGGAGAATTATAACAAGAAATCGCCAAGCATGAAAGTAACCCATCATCTTCATCATGGATAAAATAGACTCAACAATTGCAAGATGAAGTAATTGCATTCACCCAAGAGTTAGAAGTTAAGCAAGATTAGTTGTTAGCTAGTCATGTAGAAGAATTTAGCTACTAACCATTACAAGAAAAGAAAAGCAATTCATGAATAAGAGTGCAATTGAAGTAAAGCTTGAATGAAAGAATGCAAGTAAAGTACTAGAAAATGCTCAAGTAGAGAAAGGAGATTGGATTAAATCTTGCTTCACAAGTTGTCACACCTTGATTTACACAAGCTTTCTCTCTCTCACAATCTCTCTTTTTGCAGAATTTCTAGGGAGGAAGAAGACTAAGAGAAACAAAACCTAGAGAAAAATCAAAATACAATCTCTTTCTCTATTCTCTACTCTCTCCTCTCATTTTTGCAAAGGCCCTGGCAGTGTATTTATAGCCTCAGAGAGAAGCCTCTGGAAACCCAGGTTGTTGGAGAAAATCCCGGGCCAACAGCCTTGTAACTGCCGCAGATCTGCGGCAGTTGCTGTGGATATGCGGCAGTTACAAGGCCGTTGAGGCCGAGATTTCTGTTGCGCGTATCTCGTAGGTTGTTAGCCACGTGGTCCTTCTGGAAGTTTGAATTGGCGCGTGAATTTCTCCAGATCCTGGCCTCAACTTTGGGCTCTCTTTTGGGCTTTGATTTATTTTCCTTTAATTTTTGATAATTAAAGGGATTTTGGGCCTTTTCTCAATTAGAATATGGACCTGCAAAAATAGAGAGAGAAGAATTAAAAATCACATTTTATTTGCAATATGCATGGTATGGATGTGGTAAAATATGCAAAAAATGAATAACAATCACACCCCCATACCTAGCTTTTGCTCGTCCTCGAGCAAAAAAGAAAGAAAAAGAAAATCCTAACTAGTTTATTACACCACTTTCGTAGGTGACACGATTGCACTGAGCACGTGCAACAAGCCGTTAAACCTCTAGGTTACCCTAGAGGAGGAGTGTTGTCTCCTGAGGGTTTTCAGCGGATTGCACCCACAAAATCCGTAAAGAAAAATAAAAGGGTTAGTGAAAATTTTGATCCATGATTTAAAGATTCTCACTTAAGTTATAGGTTTCAGGTTACCCTAAACTTGTCATTCCTTTTATAAGCGTCTATTTGGAGTTTTGTTTTCATCTTAGGTTAAGTTTTTAGGGAAAAGATCAAAAACCAGATTTTGCATCAATCCTAGGATATATACATCTATAAATATGAAGGATCTTTCTTAGACTAAGTTCATTTATTTACTAATATATATAACATTTTTTTTCTTTTTTTTTATATATACAATATTTATTTATTTACATTTCCTTAGCATCCTTAGGCTTTCTAATTTACCCTTGTAACGAGCCTCTTATCGATGACTCCCAAACCAGTCGGTCTTAGGGCACCAGATGAGAAAACATCTCTCGGGTTCGAGGACTCGAGTAAACTAGGCCACGAAGGAATTTAAGGACTTAACCACCTTTAGGCGTGATTGGCAATGCTTCTTGAGGCACGACTAACCAGCTTAATTAGTGGCTAAGTATTTATTATTTATTTATATACATATTTTTTTATATATATTTTTTATTATATATATATATATGTAAATAAAGTCACAAAGTCTTTGATTAATCCTTCAATATGCTTAATGTATATATCCTAAAGAAAGAATTAAAATCTAGTAATCTTTCTTATCCTTTATTACTTAACCTAAAAATCTGACAAAACTCCTCTTTTCGACTTATAATTAGAAATCTTAGTTTAGAGCTTCCTTAATCACTAAAGTTAAGTTTGATTCTTTAAACATGGATCAAGAATTTCC
>JAVJIF010017816.1:0-82919 GCA_038442645.1 Agave tequilana
ATGCAAGATATAAAAGAGAGAGAGTTAGAGATAGTGCATCAAACACAAACACAAAGATATGTTTCGAGGTCCGAGCACCCAGCTCTACGTCCCCGCCTTCACATAGAAGGATTTTCACTAAATCATCTACACAGGACTTCTCACACAAGGAACCTCCACTGAGGATTTAGGTAATACAAACTAGGAGTCCACAACTCCTCTCTTCAATAAATACAACCTCAACACAAGAGGTAAGGCACAACAATGATCACCTTTACACTTAGAGGGATGTATACTTAGCCAAACAACAATCACCTCTCACTAGAGGGATAAGGCTCAAAGCCAACACTCCAACAGTCACCTTTACACTTAGAGGGATACCAAACCAAACACAACCTCCACAATCACCTCTACACTAGAGGGATAACACAAAGTAAATAAGGTTACAACTCTTGGTGGTCTCAACAACTACAAACCAATTTTCCTCACAAAACAGTGATCCTATAGATAGGATAGTATGAGCTCAAGTGTGAGAAAATAAAGAGTTTGAAAATCAAATTATAAAGAAAAACTCTTAGGAAAAACTCTAAATAGAAATACAAATGAGATCAAAATCAATTCCTAAAGACTCTTTTTTCTTTGAATTTTTTAACCCTTTAAAACAAATAAATAAAATCTTTAAGCCCAAAACTCTTGAAAACTTGTTGTTAAATCACTTAAGAAGATGGAAAATTTTTTCTCTCAAAAACTATCTAAAACAACTCAAGAGGGGGGTTATTTATAACCCTTCAAAAATCTGCCCGTTGGCAGTCTGGTAAGGGCAAAAATGCCCTTCTGATCGACTGCCCGATCGAGTGGCCCACAATCATTTTTATGACCGTTGAGCCACCGGTCGACCAAGGCCTGGATACAGAGAGCTGAAGCTCTCTGTTGATCGACAGGCCGGTCGACTGGGGCCAGATTCAAAGAGCAGAGCTCTCTGACGGTCGACCGGCCCTCCAGCGAAATGGCCTGTGCACGTTCGTACACATCGGTCGACCGGACTGGTTGACCGACTTCTGCCTCGGTCGACCGTCCGGTCGACCAGAAGAAGGCCAGTCATAATTTTTACGGGACAAAAAACTTGTCTTTTTATCTTCAATTAAATCCCATAAAATCTCATAAATTTCACAAAGATAAGTTATTTTATGATCTTTGAAATAAAAATATGTGTGATCAAAAATCAACACATATTACAAACTATTTGAACCATTTTCTGATATTGAAATTAAGGTTAAATACAAAATTGGTATTTTTCAAAACTTAGATTTTTAAAATGGAAAACTGTTTTCTCCAAAACACATGTAAATATAAAAATAAGATATTTAAACAACTTTGAAGCATATTGTATATGGATAGAATCCAACATACATATAAAGTTATCTATCCATGTTTTTGACATGAAATCCAAAATCAGTTAAACCGAAAATAAAAACCAATAAACTTTAAACTTGTGTGTGAACTTGAGCATATCAACACTATCTAATCTTTATACAAGATCTAAACAATCTTAACAAACCGAGGTCTTCTAGTAGAACTCCTTCTCCAAGTCAACTCGATCCAAACACGATCCAACGAGCTTGACTCCAACCGAGTACTAGTTGCGATCTTGACACGCGAGCTCTTGAATCAACATGTGAAAGCTCCAAAACTCCTTTGTTGAAGCTAAACACCTATTAAAATCTTGATCAAATATCTGAAACTAAATATCACAAGATTTTTAGTAAACTTTAACTACATGAGTTAATCATCATCAAAACTAGAGTGAAGGGCCTCTGGGCCAACAACGATAACCAAACAAGCCCATAGTTACATGGATTCTTCACGCTTAATCTCATTGGTTGACCTTTGGATTGTAACTACCTGATATGGGAGTAGGTAAATGCAGAAATCCTTCTTTAACTATCAATATTTTTGGAGAATGTCTGTTCTATTGGAATAAGTAGAAAAAACTCACGACTGTATTAAATTCACCAAAAAAAACTTTCAAATTATCATCAATTTTAATAGTTTGTGTAAAATGTAAAGACAGAGCACAAGGATGTTTTGCTAAATTTTAGATGGTACAAGTTTGTTCTCTACTAAATTTCAATAAAACAGAGATTCTTTCTATCAGATCATAATAGAGCTGTTTTTGATGAGTTCAATATAACAAGGGTGTTATCTATTCATTTTAATTGAACAAAAGTTTTTATACAAAATGATAATAATATAAGAAGGGTTTTCTGTAATTTACCCTTTGGAAACCTAATAGCTTTTAGAGACAAAATAACTAGGAATCGCTTGAGATGAGATCATTAAGATTTTGATAAAATTGGGCCTTGAACATGAGATTCCGGTTATCGTGGGCCTCACTAAAATTTGTTGGTGGGCCATGTCTGTCTTTTTTTTTGGTCTAGGTTAACCAAACTGATAAATCGAGACGGGCTTGGCTTAAATTATTCAAACTAGATTGGGCATGAAGAATAAACCAAAGCTAAATTTTGATTTATTTTTGAGAAAATAAGAAAATATAAAATATTTAATTCTGAATTATTTTTATGCCCACCAAAAATTAATCAAATGTTTTCCCATTTGAATGATACATGTATGTGTTAATGCCAAATTACTGATTTAGTGCGTATATAAGTAAATTATAGTAACAAAGAAAAAAAATAAAATAAAACTTTATTCAAACTTTGTCCTGTCGTGGATCACCTTTTTTTTTGTGGGACAGTGTCACGTCAAAATACTTAATAAGCATAAGTATTAGCTCTCCCTGAAAAGAAGTAATCTAGTCTTATTTTCTAGTATGGCTACTAAAACATTTCAAATTGTATGGAATATTTTTATGTGTTATTACTTTTTTAAATTATAAAGAATATTTCTCAATTTCTTGTGTTAATAAATATTTTTATAGAATATGCTTTAACTATTTTCTTATTTATTTATTTTTATTTTTATAATAAAATTTGAGAGAATAAAAATATTAAATAATCACGAATTGTGGACCGGGCGAGTTATAGCCAAAATATTTAATCTTTTTATGCTTAACAAAAGTTCCAAGTCTAAGATGAGAAAACAAAAGAATGCTTACAAGCCAAAAGTATACTACATTTTGTTGGATCTAATAATTATTTTATATAAGATCCACGCACAAACTAAACTCTTTATCAAGATCAAAGAGAAGGAGGGTTTAGGCATACTTGATTCCATTATGAAAGGGATGCCGAAAGTTGCACGATCTTGAAGATAGCGGAATTGAGGGAGGGGATTCTTCTTTCCAACCACTAAGTTCTCTTCTTGATCCTTAGAGGAGATGAGAGGCCTTCAAGAGAGATAGTCATAATAGAGGGTTGGTGGTGGAGAGAAAATCCTACCCATAATATATATAGCATCAAGGAATTCTAGTTCAACTCATCATAAATCTTGACCCTTGATTGATAACACAAGTTTCACACGTGTAGATGAGTCCCATATCTTAATTTAATACACTCATGGCTATGTATAAGTGAAACGTGTCTAGACCCAAACCATTAGGCTTGATCAATTCTTTATTGGGTCCAACAATATAAACTTATAGAGACGGGTGTATAAATTCAATTAGATTTGTGTAGGCCTAAATTAATTTAAACTCTATCCAAATAAGTCTAACAATCTCTCACTTGGGCCAAACAAGTCATACTAGAAGAATATTATACATAATTTTATGATACCGAAAACTTTAACTGTCAATAAATCACGTTTCAAAATAATCTGGTCCATTAAATGTCCTGTTATCTTCTGTACAATCGAGGTAGAATCTTCCACATCACAAGTTTCAGAACGCTTAACGACAGAGATCAAATGTGAACGTGTGGCCTAGAAATGTCCTTTGATCCAATAAGGTACAATTTCAACTGGTTTTCACTTTATGACTCCAATGAGTCTGGCTTTATGACTCCAACGAGCCTAACTTTATGAGTCTAACGAGTCTATCTGCCAATTCAACAAACTCAAATGCGCAAAAGTTGACTTTAGGAAACACAGTTATACTTTACTATTGGAATCAACAAATATACATAAAGTGCACTAAGAAATAATGATTGTTATATAAAATTATCCATTCCTACTAAATAAGGATATCATCATGACTAGCTATCCTCATATGAGCAATATGCTCTAAGAAAGCTTTAGGTGGCAGTTTTTAATGGTGGATCTGTAATTTTAGAAAAAAAACAGTACTAACACTATCAATAGACACAATGTGATTCTGGATTTTATCTTTGATGAGAAGAATTTGATGTCGATATGCTTTGACTTTGCTGAACTCTTATCACTATTGCAGTAAAGCTCTATGGCTCTTATTGTCATAGTGTAGTTGTAATGGCCTCTCGACTAAGTCCACTATCTTCCTGTAATCAGAAAAATATAACCTAAAGTAGACTTACTATTATCGATACATCTAGCATAATCTAAATCTGTGTATCCGATCAGCTGCAACTGATCAGATTTCATGTAGTCTTCTGTAGATATCGCATTACCTTCATTGCAGTTTTTCAGTGATCAATTCTAGGATTGATTAAGTATCTGCCAAGTTTCTCAATGGTATATGCTATGTCTGGACGAGTACAAACTTGAGCATACATCAGACTTTCAACCGCTGATGTATATTGAATGTCTTTCATTTGCTCTTTTTGTAGATTGTTCTTGGGATATTATAGTAGATTCAATTTATCTCTCATAGAGCAATTCTTTATGCCATATGATTGAGGAATTACCTGCACACAAAAATACAGAATTTCAGAACTTTAAAAATGGAATGTGCAAGTACTCAATGCTACTGCAATAGCAAGTGGCTATGCGGGTCGTGATCTATAAGGAGGGACTAGCGATGGAAGCTTCTTTAGTAAGTTCTCTTTTAAGTTACATTCAATGGTTAAAGATCTTCTTTTAGTTCTTTAAAGGAAAAGAGAAAAATGGAATTACAGTTAAGTTAGAAAGAAGGTGGTAGATTGAGAAGGTGGAGAAAATAGAAGTGGATATGTACAAAGAAATTGAAAAAGAGTGAAAAAGATTTGGATGTTGATGGTGTTGCTGATCTAAGATAAAGAAATAAAAGAAAGAAAACTAAAACCTAGAAAACTTACTTACCTCTTCGGCGCTTGCTTACCTTTGACCCGTATCGACAACGTACCTTTGTTTGAAGGCGAGCGAAGTATGACAAATAGGATCTTCCCCATTTTCGATTTATACTATGAAATAAAGGGGCAAGCTACACTATCATAGAAATGGATATCCATCACCATAAGCCATCAATGGCATTTGCATGGGCAAGGCAACTTCAAGGCTATCAGATTCATTTGGATCCACAAACACAGAAGAGGGAAGCAAACGAAATCAAAAATAGAAAAGAAAAGAAAACTTCGATTCAATTTAAATAACAATGAAAGAAAAGATCATTTACACCGGTGTCACCCTCAGTACAATCTTGTTCTCATTCCTCCATAATAGTCTCCTCTCCTCTTACTTAAATAAAAAAAATAAAAATAGCATAAAAGAAAACTAAATACCTAAGTTACAAACTACAGTATAGCCTAAATTCTACTCTCTGCTTGGTCTTTCACCTTTGCCTTTGAGATTGCAGGTGTTTATAGGAGAATGCAGAGGTTAGGAGAGAATAAAGATAGGGAAAGCTGGATTTTCTGAATTTGAATCCTCCCTTTATCTCCAAACTTGATTTGATGTGGTTTTCTGTTCTGATCTGCAACTTTTTGACGTGTTAGTTACTGAATGTAATATCAAATGAAAGAATTAGAAATAGTGATCAACTTAAGAGTTGTAACCCTCTAAGTTTCATTCTGGATCATCTTGAATCATTATATTTGAATTTCGGTAGCGAATGTTATATTCAAATATTAAAATGTATCCAGTCAGAATCTGAGTCAAATTTGCTTCATCTCATCCGTTGATCTTCTCTCTATCTATTTATCCCTTTGGATTTGGACTCTGTATTTGACGTTATCCTTGGTTGATCTTTAGGTTTTACCACGTGATTCACAAAAACTGAATTTAACCAATTGGATTGGGATCATCCTCTTTTAACCAAATAGATCTAGTTAAATCTGAATTTAACTGATATTGATTTAATTTTTTCCTCTTTCTCCCTATGATTATCTTCTGCAAAATAAACATTTAAGACAAGAAATTTAGCAGATTTATTATATGATAAATATGAAAATGTAATTAAGAATAATGTAATAAATGTGTGCAAACACCATATCTATCTAGCACCTTATCGATATAAGCCTTTTGTGATAAATCTAATATTTCACGTGTCTTGTCACGTTGAATCGGGATGCCTACCACAAAAGAAACGTCTCAAGGATGATCTTTCATCTCAAAATTCTTTGAGAGAACTTTTGATCTCAAATAAAGAGCCATATCGTTACTTACTAGTAGAATGTCATCCACATATAACATAAGAAATATAAGTCTATTCTCTTTAAATTTATGGTAAATGCATTGATCATCTACATTCTCCTTAAAACTAAAATCGGATATGACTTGATCAACAAGTATCATTGACGGAATACTTGTTTTAGACTATAAATAGATTTCTTTAATTTGCAAACTAAATATTGTGAACTTTTGGCCTCAAAACTTTCTGGTTGCACCATACAGATTTCTTCCTCAATGCTACCATTAAGAAAGACAACCTTAACATCCATTTGTGTAACTCCATATCGAAGTGAGCTACTAGTGCTATGATAATTCTAAAAGAATTCTTCATGAAAACTAGGAAGAAAGTCTGATTATAGTCAATGCCCACTGTTTAGTGAATCCCTTTGTGATAAGACATGCCTTATACCTTTCGACATTGCCTTTCGAATACCGTTTGGCTTTAAACACCATTCACAACCAATCAATTTTTCCTTTAGGCAACTCTACTAAATCTCAAACATCATTATCCTTCATGAATTTTAACTCATCTTTCATGGAATTTGACTACTTAGTGGAGTAAATTCTGAGTTTGGTCTTATTCAAGGATGTGGGGTCATCCTCTAACCCTATGTAAAACTCATGCTCTTAGAGTCAAACTCACGCTCTTGGAGATAAACTATATAGTCATTTGCAATGACTGATCTCCTCTCCTAGTTGATCTTCTAGCAACTTGTGGCTGAGAATTTCAGGTTCTACCTCATCAGCAGGATCTGCTTCAGGATGAATTGTACCTGTACCTTGTAAGGTATAATTGTATTTTCATTCTGAGGTGGAACAACTACTTCCTCATTTGGAACAGTTGTCATAGGTATAATAATAATATGTTCTTCCTCAAATGTGTAATCTTTATATAGTTGACTCCCACTGATCTAAATATCCTTAAAAAAATTTAGCGTTATCCGTCCTTATATTCTTAGTGGAGGGACAGTAAAACCTAAAACCTTTATGTCTCTCAGAATGCCTTACGAATAAACAACTAACTGTCATTAAGTCCAGCTTCTTCTTTAATATGGTATATATGGCTGAGTTTTTGCTAGACAACCCCAAACATGTAGATGCCTAATTGTCATGCCCCGCTTCTTAAAATATGGGAAAATGGAGTCGCGACAAGAGTCAATGAGGTATATACGCGAGGAAAATACCCCACGTATACGCGCTAAGCCTAAAGTAACCTGAACAAACTATGTAATAACTATGATGACAGGGCAACACTGCAATATAACATATAAATAATCACTCATGATAATAGATAAATAAGGGAATACAATAAACAACGAGTCCAAAATGTCGGGAATCAAAGAAAACGACACATGAATAAAAGAAAGAGAGAATACCAGTAATCGAATGAGAGAACTCCAGGTTCCTCAAGGTGCCTATGATCCTCTTTAAATACCTGATCACCAATAAATAGCCACAGATCTGGATATACAAATCCAGAGAGTCAGAACTCCAAGTGAATGTGTAAGAATAAAGGCGAAGATGCACATGCAAATAAATGTGATAATAATATAAACTGGAATAAGAAATGACATGAATAAGTAAAAAAACAGTAATGTGGATAGCATATAGGATAGTATGTGTCGAGTGAGGTATCAAATTAGGTGTCATCACAATCTATATATCAGGCGGGTAGAGTCAGTCAGTACTAGAGTCAGATGCTTAATCAGGTCAGGTGTATCATCGAGTGTCCAATATACATACATATATCAGGTAAAGACTATGAGTTACAGTACATTACATTTATTATGTCAACGAACACCAACTGCCACCTGTAATAGACGCATCTCATACTGCGCCTATCATACGTGTCAATCTGGGTCCTAAGTTATTGAAACTGATCGGTTGAAGATATTGTCCATACTTTAGGTGGGTTCCACACATACTCAAAATCACGGCCCAATCACTTGACGCTGAACCAGGTCCTACTAGTAGGTTGTTGACTGAATTTTCCTGCACACAAAAATTAGAATATTAGATTAAGAATAGATCGTGCGAGGAATCAGTTCTAATCCGCGGTAGCAGGGCTATGCGGGTCGTGATCCTCAAGGAGGGACTGCGATGGAAGCGTTAAGCAAGTTTCTCTAAAAATTTATTTTTTTTAGTTATTTTGTTAGTCACGATGGTATTTACAATGGGTGGTATTTACAGTGAAGTGGAAAAGAAGAATTTAGGAAGATGTGGATCTAAACTAAAGGAAGAAAAGAAAGAAAGATTACCTCTTCAGTCTGCTTACCGTTTGAACCGTTGCGATGATTTACCTTTTCTTAGAAGGCGTACAAGCATGGCATATAGGATCGTCCGCCTTCTTAACTATGGAATAAAAAGCAACTAAGGAATAAAAAGCAACTATGAAGACCTGTTCATCGCCATAGGCCATCAAGGTTCCTTCTTCGGCTAGGTATTCTCGAAGCAGTTGGATCTCATGGTGGGTAAGACATTAGAGAAAGAAACAATGTCATAAACCAAAAAATAGAAAAACAATGATAGACAAAGATAGAGACACAATAAAACATAAAAATAACAAAACAAGCTTTGATTTGATTTAAACAATGGAGGAAAATTTACAACTTACACCGGCTGTCACCATCGGTACAAGAGGATCCCTTCCTCCATGAATGCAACATCTCCTCTCAGCTTTCACAAAAAGAAAATAAAAATTTACAATGGAATCTAACCTAAAACCTAAAAACCCTAGCTTTTGGCCCTTTGCTGGACGCTGGACGCTCTGTACGTTGCACTGCAGGTGATATTTATAGGTGCAGAAGGCTACAGAGTCCCGGAAGAAACTGCCCACGAAAATTGGGATCTGTCTCTATCCATATTGCCGCGGATGCGCGGCTTTTGCCGCGCCTCCGCGGCAGTTAAGTGGCTGCTGGCCACGCGCTTTGGCGCGTGGCCTCTCCTGGTCCGTCCCTGTGGGCTTCTGCTTCTGGAAGTTTGATCCTGGCCTTTTAAATCTGGATTTTCGAGGTAACTTGGTAATCAAGTTACTCTTAATCCAGATTTCTTCAAATTTTCTTCCACAAAATTCCTCTCTATCTTGGCCTTTTATCTTCATCCTGCAGGTGTTTAGGGTTGGATAGAAGTCTATCCTTCCCTAATCTCTGATATTTGCAACTTTTAGCCCTTGCATTTGCATTTTGACTCTTTGTATTTGCGCTTTTTCACCTGGGCTTCAAACATGGGCTTGGATCTGGGCTTTTGGGCTCTTTAGGCTTTATTTATTGCTAAAATAACAATTCGAGGCCTGCACATATTAAATAAAGAAATATTAATAAATGTGCATTATAATATGAATAAATGTGCAAATGTGACGGTGTATATGATGATAAAAATGCACTTTTGACTACCAATCACACCCCCACACTTATCTTTTTGCTCGTCCTCGAGTAAAAACAAAAAAGAAAAAGTTAATCTAACCTAACTCACTTTCGTAGGAATCACGATTGCACTTAGCACGTGCAACAAGCCGTTAAACCTCTAGGTTACCCTAGAGGACGAGTGTTGTCTCGTGAGGGTTTTCAGCGGATTGCACCCACAAAATCCATAAAAAGGAAAATATTTGAATTATTATTGAAGAGACTAAGTAGTCTATAAGTTTTAGGATCTCATTTTTATTCATTCCTCAAACCTAGTCTTAATAAAGTCAATTGTTGTCCATTTTAGGTAAGAATTAAAATTGAATTTCTAATATAGTCTTTTTCGTTACCAAAAATCATATGCATCCTTATGTTTTTACTAGGAACTCCTTAACTTGGACTCTCATGCCTCTTTATTATTTTTTATAACATCATCTAATTTTCTTTCGTGTAAGTATCAAGGCTTCTTGAGGCCCTCATACCTAACTAATTGACTATTTAGATGTGTTAATATCTATTTTTTTTCCTTTTTTTTTTTTTTGCATGTATAACTCATCTAATTTTCTTTCGTATAAGTATCAAGGCTTCTTGAGGCCCTCATACCTAACTAATTGATTATTAGATGTGTTAATACATATATTATATTTCTTAGTTCTATTAGGCTTTCTAATCCACCCATGTAGCGAACTTAAAGTCGGTGGCTCCCAAACCAGTCGGCTTTAGGGCACCAAGTGAGAAAACACCCTGCGGACTCAAATTCGAGTGAACTAGGCCCCAAAACTAAGGACTTTATTTTATTTACTCACCTTTAGGCATGAATACTTATGCTTCTTGAGGCACATGTATCAGCTTAATTGGTGATTTTTTTTTTCTTCTTTTTTTATTTTTTTATTTTTTTATGAGGCACAAGGTCTTTGTCTTAGAATCCTAAATATGCATTAGGTATGCACATTTCATTAAGGTAAAAATCAAGACTAATTATTTATTCAATTTCTCTCCTATACCTAAAATTTAAACAATTTATTTATTTTGACCAAGTTTTTAGAAATCCTAATCATGATTTTCCTAATCCTTAAAACTAACTTAGATTTCTTTCAAAAAATAAGTCAAAATACTGTCCTTTTTATAACATTTTTTTTCAGATTTTTTTTTTTTTAGCAATTTTTTTTTTCAGATTTTTTTTTTTTTTTTTTTTTAGCAAATTTTTGTTAGTTTCTACCTATGTTAGTAAAGCCCACCCCCACACTTATCTCATGCATTGTCCTCAATGTATGAATGAATGCATATATGCATGAAACAGAATAAGGGAAGGCAGAAAATTACCTTAGGGTGGTGGTTCCGGAGGTGGTCTAATTGGTCCACGAAATGCGGCCCAAACAAGATAACGTATAATTTGGTGGAACCCACCAGAAATTTTCCTTACATAACCCACTAAAATATATATATAATCATTTTTTAGTATTTCCACCCCATCAAATTTCCAAATTTCATAATAAATTTCAGAGTTAATTGTCTCAACCTCCTTGTCCTAAAATGGAGTATGAAAAGATGGAATTATTGACTTGAACAATATAGGTGCGGGAACGAATACCGACTCAGGGAAGAAGCTCAAATCAAGTAAGGGCTCAGGAGTCGGGCTAGGTTCAAGAATTGGGTCCAAGTCAAGAAATTGAAACTCAAGTCCACAATCTTCTTCCCACAATGGAATGTGACCTAATATGGATGATATCTCTTTACTTCCAATATTAAGGAATTCTAGGTCATCGCCATACAATTCTTCAAAACTAAGGTCAACATCTTCCGTCAGAATTGTACAATCAGTTTCAGAAGTAAAGAGATTGTGAGAATCTAGGTCATGTTCAAGTTCTAATTCGGGAAAGGGAAAACTTGCCAAGTTATCAGAATTTGAAATTTCGGCAAGTTCACATGATGGTACTGAATTAGAATCTTGTTGTCCAAAGCAACTTAGTTCGTCTGCTTTAAAAGAGTGGTCAGCGATATCAGAATCAGCCGGACGGTTAGAACGTAAGCATTGAACCATCAAATCAATATCATGATCACGGGCTAATTTAGCCTCGGTCATGGCAGCTAGCATCCCTTCATAGTCGATAGGTGCTTCTTGTTGAAAATAGGAAGGGTAGTCGTGATAAAGTTGTGAGTCGGTGGACTCACGTATCATCATGTCTAAAATTGATGGTGATTTTTGCTTGGACTCATTTCTACTCATCATTTCCAAGATAGATGGATTTCTATTCTGAATGGGTGGATCTGAGTATGAATCTTGGGAAAAATGTGGACTAGATGGATATGGAGGACAATTTGGTTGAGAATTAGACTCGGGGGACTCGAAACCCCATGAACTCTGTGACGAGTTGAAATTATTATGGAAATTATAGTCATAAGATGGGGGGTGTGGGTTATATTCATTCGGATAAGACCATTCCGGCACACTAGATTGGTCAAAGTTAGGGTATGCCGGGTTGGTAATATCCGAATAATAGTTAGGGGTGTAATATGGATTAAAATTGGAATTATTATTATATGCCATATCACACCAACACAAACACAACAAACAAAAAGAAAAATTCTAACCTAAGTTAGGGTAGACCTATGACCTAGACGACTCCTAACTGGTTAGACTGTCCACGGGAGGTAGGGTGTAGACTTTGACCACAAGTTAATCAGCCAGGTCGGGGCAAGAGTGGTGGGAGGTTTTCCGTCAAAGACGTTCCTTAATTAAATAACCACCACACTTCGGGCTTTCGGCCCTCAATCCCCTTCCTAGACACTGATTTGGCAGGAGTCAACTTCCAACACCGTTCCCCCTTAGGATAATCTCCTAATTGAGTCCGAGATGTCCCTAGGGCCAACGTCTACTAATTTTTAAGTTAGGCTTGGGTTAGTGAGTGCTCGGGATATGATTTTTGGGCTAAGGAAGGGTGATGAAATCCCCACCTTATCTTGTTAATGGGTTATGCCCTTAAGATGAATTAGTGCAAGTGTACAAGATAAATAGATAAGAATCACTCAAAGTAGAAAATCAACCAAGAGATGAATCCTATTCTACATGCAATGCGTACGTACCTTGCCTCCAGCACTCTTCAACAGTAAAAGTAAAAGAATTGAAAGACACGTGCCTAGAATGCAATTGTCTAAACAATTTTTAATTACAACCAATTTTTTACTGTTGATTAAATTAGCAGGTATATGGTGAATAATACAGGAAGATAAGTATTGCAGAAGCTGTATTTTGCAGAGCTGAAGACCCTGCAGAAAAATTGTCAGGAGTGAACTCCTCCTTGCCGCAGATCCGCGGCTTTGGCCGCGTTTCTGCGGCAATTTGGAGGGATCCTGGGCTCTGCTTTCTGGAGCAGAGGCCCAGGTCCACTTATATGTTACTGCAGTTGCAAAAATCCTGTTTCTTCACCTGTAACCTGCAACAGAAAAGAATAAAGAATAAGTTAATAAAAAATATTTTTTTTTTATTAGAGAATAACTTACCGTCCCTCCCCGGCAACGGCGCCAATTTGTTGACTGAATTTTCCTGCACACAAAAATTAGAATATTAGATTAAGAATAGATCGTGCGAGGAATCAGTTCTAATCCGCGGTAGCAGGGCTATGCGGGTCGTGATCCTCAAGGAGGGACTGCGATGGAAGCGTTAAGCAAGTTTCTCTAAAAATTTATTTTTTTTAGTTATTTTGTTAGTCACGATGGTATTTACAATGGGTGGTATTTACAGTGAAGTGGAAAAGAAGAATTTAGGAAGATGTGGATCTAAACTAAAGGAAGAAAAGAAAGAAAGATTACCTCTTCAGTCTGCTTACCGTTTGAACCGTTGCGATGATTTACCTTTTCTTAGAAGGCGTACAAGCATGGCATATAGGATCGTCCGCCTTCTTAACTATGGAATAAAAAGCAACTAAGGAATAAAAAGCAACTATGAAGACCTGTTCATCGCCATAGGCCATCAAGGTTCCTTCTTCGGCTAGGTATTCTCGAAGCAGTTGGATCTCATGGTGGGCAAGACATTAGAGAAAGAAACAATGTCATAAACCAAAAAATAGAAAAACAATGATAGACAAAGATAGAGACACAATAAAACATAAAATAACAAAACAAGCTTTGATTTGATTTAAACAATGGAGGAAAATTTACAACTTACACCGGCTGTCACCATCGGTACAAGAGGATCCCTTCCTCCATGAATGCAACATCTCCTCTCAGCTTTCACAAAAAGAAAATAAAAATTTACAATGGAATCTAACCTAAAACCTAAAAACCCTAGCTTTTGGCCCTTTGCTGGACGCTGGACGCTCTGTACGTTGCACTGCAGGTGATATTTATAGGTGCAGAAGGCTACAGAGTCCGGAAGAAACTGCCCACGAAAATTGGGATCTGTCTCTATCCATATTGCCGCGGATGCGCGCTTTTGCCGCGCCTCCGCGGCAGTTAAGTGGCTGCTGGCCACGCGCTTTGGCGCGTGGCCTCTCCTGGTCCGTCCCTGTGGGCTTCTGCTTCTGGAAGTTTGATCCTGGCCTTTTAAATCTGGATTTTCGAGGTAACTTGGTAATCAAGTTACTCTTAATCCAGATTTCTTCAAATTTTCTTCCACGAAATTCCTCTCTATCTTGGCCTTTTATCTTCATCCTGCAGGTGTTTAGGGTTGGATAGAAGTCTATCCTTCCCTAATCTCTGATATTGCAACTTTTAGCCCTTGCATTTGCATTTTGACTCTTTGTATTTGCGCTTTTTCACCTGGGCTTCAAACATGGGCTTGGATCTGGGCTTTTGGGCTCTTTAGGCTTTATTTATTGCTAAAATAACAATTCGAGGCCTGCACATATTAAATAAAGAAATATTAATAAATGTGCATTATAATATGAATAAATGTGCAAATGTGACGGTGTATATGATGATAAAAATGCACTTTTGACTACCAATCATAGGTAGTCAATAATAATAACAATATGAACAATACAGGATGTCAGTCATTCCCCGGAGCCCTCAGTTGGCTGCGAACCTGTATCCTAAGTTCACCCAAAATATAGACGCTGTCTCCTCCGCCAATTTTTCCAATCCCAGTATAAGTTATCCATTTACATTATTAATTCATTCAGTTAAAATGATCAATCTTCATGTTACCGAAATACTGGGATGATGCAGTGACAGTAACAGTAACAGTAATCGTATACATGATGAACAGTAACAGTAACCGTGTATACGATGAATAGAGCTATACCGAGCATTATGGTATAACGATACTTTCTCAGTAACTTTCAGTAACATGAATTTAATACAGCAATATATCCTGCACCATCCAGTTAATGTATAATCTCATATAGAACTGATTAAGATCTCACCCACCTGCAGTGGTATAACAACAATGAATCCACCAACTCATAATCTCAATAGTCATCATAAACTTCAAGTGCTAAGTCTGAACAGAGTATGAGGTACCGTAAATTACAAGTTCAATAAGCCAATAACCAATTCTCTCATTGCTACCAATTTGTTCTAATCCTCCAATCACCAATAACTAAGATCAAATAAATAACTGCTGTCAACTCTGAAGTACAAGCTCACTGATATCAATGAAATCAATCTCACAATACTCTATCTCTATAACTGAAAGTGTAGTCTACTGATTATCCTCTAATCAACTTAGTTAACAGATACCAAAATCACAAACGAGTAGAACATCCTCAGTCATTTTGAAATCTAAAATATCCTTACATCTGATAATCAACATCGATAAGATCATCAATATTCTGACAACTAATCTGTGAATTCGGAAACACTTACAACTATTAATATGACTAAAACAATCATATTTAAATATTGATCAAGATTCAATAACAAGAATGTAAATTTCATGTCAACTCAGATTCTAATTAAATCTATATATCAATCCAAACATTAAGGAATCTAATCTCTTAATAAATTAACATCTCATCTAATGTGTCCTCAAATACCTGAATGAATTGTTGACTAAATTATCACCAAAATAAAATATCTAGTCTGATAATTATTCAGATAAAACATAGATCTTTAACCACAATCACGAACACAAGATCAATCTAGTATGCAGTCCAAGTTTCTTTACAACTAATTCAAGTTCGAAACGGTAATTATCTGTACATGAAATAATGTAAGTCTAATATCTTAATATCCAAATACAAGTTCCATATACATCTGACGCTCAAAAATGAACTAATCCAGCCAATCAATAAATCGAATCGAGTCACAGTACAAGGTATCCAGTACTAGCCTAAGCCAATAGCGATAAACTACCAACACATGAAATGCTGCTGATAATTACTCAAATCAACTAAATAAATAAGGTGAACACTCACTGATGACTCATGAAGTTATATAAGTGATAATTCTGATAAAATATCTCAGATAGTCACATGAAATGATAAAAGTAAAGCACAAGTACTTATTGACAATAATAAATAAAGAAATAAGACAACAACAAACACTCACATGAAATGATGTGATTTTGAAACCGAATTGTCGTCTGGTCTTCACAACACAAATCGGTATAAATCTCCAAATCATCTCACGGTATCGCTAGTGTATCGGGTCCATAACGAACACGAATCCGGATCTGGTCTAGTTCTCCTGTTACCAATTTGGATCACACGACCGAGTCCGCAATGCTACAACACGCATCCAAACACATGAACTCATAGGAATATAATTATACACACATACTGATATATACCCCTTATATAAACACACGCCATATACATACGCGTATACGAATATACACATACATACTATATATATACATACATTCACATAACCATACACATTTAAATACACACACTACACTCACGTACACCCATTCATGCACACTTCCATGCAAATATACCCACACACATCCAACACACACGCGCGCGCGCGCGCACACACACACACACTAATAACTCACGCACACAACACAACAAGCATGCACGCACACACGCAAAAAATCCTTCAACACATAAATATACACACATTTACACATTATTACATATGTGCCCCTATACATAATACCCAACACACACATTAATACCTACATGTAAATAATTACACATACATATGTATACACTAAACATATTTCATACAAACTTGTAGATATTTACACCCATACCCTACCATATTAATTCAAAGCACAAAATATACAGAGAGGGAAAGAAAACTCAGACCCATAGGGAGGCTTGTGGTGCTGAGGCTCTGGCGGAGGCGGCGAAGGCCGCAGAGGATGTCGATGGAAAGCCAAAGTGTTCGTGGAGAAGATCGACACGCCACGGAGGAGATCGCGGTGCTGCGGGTGCCAACGAAACTTACCAAAAAGAGGACCAAGGCAATGGTTGCAAGCATGGAGGGGATGTGCTTTGTCTTGGCGCATGAATAGGGGGCTTGATGGGCTAGGTGCATGGGCTGTCGCGAAGAGGAGAAGGCCATGGCGGCAAGAAGGAGTGTTGGGGACCTGGGCGTTGGGCGCTGGTAAGGGGTTTGGACCCGGTGGAGGGTGATCGGAGCGGAAGCAATACTTTAAATGTGTGTTTTATTAAATCAATAAAATTATATGTGTGCTAATGTTCCCTCAAAACTTCCGTTATAACATTGGCTCAACGGGTCGAATCCACAGGGACAGAAGGCGATAGAAGCATTAACAGTTCTTATTCACGTCGGTTGTTAACAAGTTCTTATTTGTTAAAGAATGAGAAAGATAAAAGAAAAAAAATTCAGAAGTGATAAGTGAAGAAGACGATGAAACAACGATGTGAAAATAAAAGAGAAGTTGTTTTGAAAACAAAAAGAAGATGAAACAAAGATGAAGTAAAACGTTGGTGAAACAATGATGAAAATGACAAAAGAGTTTTGGAATTTATTTTAAAATAAGATAAAAGAAAACTCATGACTACTAACTACTAATACTCCATTAACCATGCTAACTACTTAGTGATAGTTGTCTCACATGGATCCTTGGCCATCACTAGTCCTTGACTTCAAGAGACGATACAAAGCACGACTCATTAGATTGTCCTTCTACATTCAACCAACACATCCATACCACACAAGTTGCAAGCTACTATTAAATCATCAAAACCGGTTAGAGATGAGCATGAAATAAAAAGATATTACAAGTTAGCAAGTTAGTGGGTTAGATGTTAGAAATGTTAAAATATTAGAATCCATCATCATGAGCCATCAATGGCTCTTGCAGGAGTAATGCCTTATAGAGGCCATTAGATTCATATGGATTATCAAGTAAGAAGTTAGATAGCTAGTGATTAGTAGTTAGATTGGCATGAGAAGAAAAATTAGTTAAGCATCATGTAAAAGATGGAGAAGATTACAATGGAGAAGAAAGGAGACACCTTTACATAAATTGTCACCATCTATTACATCATTCTCTTTCTAAATCTCTCAGCCCTAATACATGATCTAAAAATGAAATGAAAATACAAAAGAAAAAAAAGAAAAGAAGAACACCTATACTAACCTATATTAAAAGAGAGAAAACCTAACCTATTTCTCAATCTGCTTCGTTTCTTGCCAAATCCTGCAGTATTTATAAGAAACGGAGGTTCCAAAAGACGAGATGAGATCACGCATCAAAAATCGACGCGTGACTCGCCAACATTGCCACAGAAATGCGGCAGTTGTCGCGTTTCCGCAGCAAGACCAGGGACTTAGGTCCCTGGTTTTGATGAATAGTTTTGCCTCGCTTCGGGGACCTTCCAGATATGCCCAGATTCAGTTATTTGGGTCCAAATTTTCGGGGACCTTCCAGATACGTTATTCTTAAATCAGTAAAAAAATGCGATGTAATAATGCAGAATTGTAGACTAATACACCCCCACATTTATCTTTTGCTCATCCTGAGCAAAATAATAAAAAGAAAAACTATACTATAAATGTTATTACATCACTTTCGCAGGTGACACGATTGCACTTAGTGTGTGTAACAAGCCATTAAACCTCTAGTTTCCCCTAGAAGAGGGGTGTTGTCTCCAGAGGGTTTTCAGCAGATTGCACCCACAAAATCCATAAAGAAAGAATACAAATGTTAGTATTTTTAAAATGCATTTTGAAAGAGAGAAAAGTTTTTGAAATATTTTCATAAAAATATAAGCGATCTAAGATCATAAGTCCACCAAAAATTATTCTCCCTTAAACTTAATCTATATGCAAGATCTTGTCTTCAATTAAGGTAAGAATTCAAAATTAGATTGAATATTTTATCCTTCATAAAACCTACATAATATACACTTTGTGATACTGAAGATTTCTTAGATTTCAACTTAACCATCAAGCCATTTATTTATATATATATTTTTCTTTTTTTTCTTCCCCTAGTTTTCTTAGGCTTTCTAATTTATCTGGGTAGTGAGCCTTTAACCGATGACTCCCAAACCAGATGGTCTTAGAGCATCAGATGAGAAAACATCTCTCGAGTTTAAGGACTCGAGTAAACAAGGCCACAAAACTAAATGGGGATTATTTGTTTCTTTTAAATACCGTTAGGCATGAATAATCATGCTTCTTGAGGTATAGTTATCCAGCTTAATAAGTGATTTTTTTCCTTCATATATACCATATATTTTTTCTCTTTTTTATTTATTTTTACTCTATGACATTTTAGGTCTTTATTTTCATCCCAAAAATTGTTTAAGTGTGAACTGCATACCATCTAAGACAAAAAATTCAAGAAAAAATTTTCTCTGCAATTTATCTTACTTAGTTTGTAATCTTAAACAAGATCCATTATTTCGTCTAGGTTAAATCTCATAATTAGGACTTCCTTAATTTCTTAGATCATTTTAATTTTCTTAAAAATAGATCAAAATTTTCTCTCTTATTTCAAAAGTTTTTTAAGAAAGGGAAAATTCCTATACAAAAGGAAAAATTCTAAAAATATCCTAAAAAAGTGAAAATGAAAAAAATCTAAAAACTCTATGTTAGTAAACCCTCCCCCTACGTTTATCTTATGCATCGTCCTCAATGCATCATGAATGTATTTATGCATGAAATAAATAAAGAGGGAAGGAAAAATCACTTTAAGGTGGTGGTTCAGGTGGTGGTCTGAATGGTCCACGAAATGTGGCCCAATCCAATTTGATTGGAGTTCAGAGGAACCCACCAGAGACCTCTATAATACAACCCATGAAAATGATGTATATATGAATGATTTTTATTAAGAATTTTACCCCATCTAATTTTTAAAATTTTAAAATAATTTCAGAGTCAATTTTATCAACACCTTTGTCTTAAAATGGAGTATGAAAAGATGGAACGATAGATTTGGGCTCAGAAAGTACAAGAATTAATACCGACTCAGGAAAGTGACTGAAGTCAAGCGAAAGTTCAGGAGTTAAGATTGGTTCAAGAAGTGGGTCTAAATAAAGAGTTGAAATCCTATTCCATATTCATTTTCCATAATGGAATGTGACTCTCTAAGGTTGATGATTCAAGTTCAAGAATGATAGGTATGAGAATCAAAACTGACTCTAATATGTTGCTCAAATTGGGTAGGAAAATAGGAGTCAATATTGAATCAGGAATTCAAAGTGGATCACAAATTTGAGAATCTAGCTCAATTCTTCATTAAGTTCAATTTCATAAAAATCAGAACTTGCCAATTTGTCAATGGGACTTTCAAAAGTATGAAATTGGTCAAGTTAAATTTATTGATCATAAATGATTGGTGATTCAATTTCACGATGGACTGGCACAAGATTCAATGTTGACTTGGGAAAAGGATTGAAGTGAGGTAATGATACCCGAGTTAACATTGAATCAAGAAGTGGAATTGAATTACCAAATTGAGGTTCAAGATCATATTCATTTCAAGTTCAAATTCAGGAAAAGGATAACTTGCCAAAATGTCAATGTGGTTTTTAAAATTTGGAGTTTGGTCAAGTTCAAATGGATGTGCTGAAATTGAATCTTTGTTTTCAAAAACATGATTCCTGGTCTAGATTGATAGAGTTAGAGATATCTAGATTGGTCAAAAGTTGATAAGAATAAGTTTCTTCATTCCTATGGATGTTGACCAATTGACTCAGTTGTGCTTCTAACCTATAAATAGACAAGGTAATGTAGACTGTCTAAAAATCACTAAAGACAAGTCAGCAAAAAGAAGAATCTAAGCTCCAGACGCAAGGCTAGTAATCGCCATCAGTGCGGCACCAAGACGCGAGGGTTGAAACCCGCGTCTCAACATCACTGCATAGACCAAGACGCGAGGGTTGAAACCCACGTCTCAGTATTATTGCAGTACCAAGACGCGAAGTCCAAAGTCCGTGTCTCACGAGAAGCTTGACGCAGAATTAGAAGCTCGCATTTTTTCAAGCATCACTTCAATGGCAAGATGCAAGGTTCAAAACCCGCATCTCAGTTATAACTACCCTCATTACTGGGTCAATTATTGCCCACGTAATGAGGGAGTTAACCCCCCATTATGGAGTGTTTTTAGGGGGCACGTTCACCCCTGAAACCTCTATAAATAGCCCAGTTTAATATGGAAGAGGGGTCGAAAAAGGTCGGATAATTCTTGATCAAAAGAGCTTCGGTTGTAAATCGTAGAAGCACCAAGACCTCCAGCTGAAAAGAAAGAGAGAATTTAACTCATCTAACAACTTGCCGCGTACAAGTTCATCTTTGCCTACACTCTCCTTGAGATCCTTGGCAGACAGAAGCTGTGTTACTTCGTCTACCATCCAAAGAGAAGATTCCCAAAAGGTCCTAACCTTCACCCAATCAACAGAAAATAAGATTCACTTTGCATCGCCGCGTAAAGAACCCGGCACTAAACAAAAGGGAGATTCAAGTTTAGATATCTCCCCTCTCTTGTAAGAGGATTATTGATCCGTTGTAACTTTCTTTACAATCAAATAAAGAATTTACTCCTCGATCATCAATTTTTCCCAACAAATAAGAGATGGCGACTCCGCTGGGGACTACTTTCTCTACTGATGAGCAAGCTGTGGCGCAAGATGACGTCACCTGTATGGGAAAAATGGTCGAATTACTTGTCGTGAGTTTAACCAGGCAAAATATGAAGAGTTCCTCTCTTTCAGCTCCAAGAGCCTTAAGGCGCAGCAGTACCACAAGGTCTTCTCGGGGACTTGCTCTCGAGTCCGCTCTGAGATCCTCTCAGACGCGACTGGCAAGAAGGATGTCATAGCTAACCGCAAAATACGTAACACCCACGTCAACGTCTCTCATGAGACCTGTGTGGTTAACATTGCTGATGTTCAGCCCATTCATACCCATCTCCTTCCTCAGCACAAAGTTACCGGGGGTTCCCATCGACCCGTACGGCATAACGGAATGCTGAGCGACGACAAAGACAACGTGCGCGTCAACTACAGGCATGAGAATCTGGAACAACTGTCTGCCCAACAGATGTAGGACGCGAGGTTCAAGGCCGCGTTTCTTCTGAATCACATCAGACACGTGAAGTTCGCATTTGGAAACCTAAACGTGAGGCTCACCAAACTTACATTTCCGAAGCTCCACTTCCCAGACGCAATGATCAGCAGCGCGAGGTCCATACCCCTCATTCGAGACACGAGACCCGCGCCTCTATAGTTATACGTGGGACCTAGAAGGCCTGCGTTCCTCAAGTGTCGCTAATCAGATGCGATAATCAGCAACGCGAGGTCCGCGTCTCTTCTCAGCAGAGGTGCGAGACCCACGTTTCACAGCTAAAACGTGAGAGCCGCGTTCATCTTACAGGAGGTGAGCTCCGCGTCTCAGAACCTTGCATCTCAGCTTTACAAAGCAAGGATAGCTCTTAGAAGCTGAAAAGCCCTCGACAACCCGAGGCTGATCTCTATGATCCCCCTCCGACAGATCTAAGAGATTATTTGACGAAGAAAAGGAGTGCTAATCAGATCACTCCGTCTTTTTTGCTGTGAATGGTTCATCATGGCAATGCTCTCTAAATGCCGCTGCAGCTTATATACAAGCAAGCATTTGGTGTTCAGACGATTGATCCCTACCTCTCGATCAGCCAAAAGGTATCGTTCCCATAGGAAGAGAACCTTCTCTGATATGGAGTACCCTGAAATCACTACAAACATGGCAAGCAGAAGTAGGAGAAAACAACCAGTGGTCAGCTCCGACGGATCCGACACGGAACCAGAAGGAGTGTATCGACATACTCGCACTCGCACTCAGACTAATGCGGTCGCCCCGATCAGCTACAATGCCCTAGCTCGGGCATTGAAGTAAACGAATCACATTCCGCCGTGACAGAATCGCAGGTTTCGAACTCTTCCTTTGAGAATGAAGCCCTTGCGTACATGACGAATACTCCTAAAGAGACGGCCAGGCGCTTTGAACAACAAGCCCAAGTCCAGAGGGAACAGTTCGAGATGATTCGACTCAACAAGAATTCATTGATTCCCTCAAACAGATGCTTGCACAATTGCTTGAAGATGAGAGGAAGTCAACCGATAAAATCTCTTCGAAAAAGTCTAAAGGCAAACGAAAAGAAGGAGAAAGCTCATCTTTTGTACATATCGAGGAGAAGGAGCAATCTACTTTTGAGTCGTCTAAATCCTCGTTTAAGGAGGAAGGCAACCTGGACCATGAGAGGATTCATTCTAAAAGAATGAGTCAATTAGAGCAACGTCTAGAGGCCCTTACCGATCGAAAAGGCCTCCAAGAAGCAGGAGTGGTTCGGCCATATCCGGCCGAGTGGGACCTCGTTCCATACCCCCCAAGTTTAAAGCCCCGACCCTACATGCGTTTGACGGTAAAGGGTCACCGAACCAACATATTTACTACTTCAAGTATCAGATGGGGAACGTGGTAGATAATGATGCCATCCTGGCATGTTTGTTCATCGGCACTCTAAAGGGGCTTACCTTTGAATGTTTCATGAAACTCTCAGAAGGCTCCATTAAAAATTAGAGTGATCTGGAGAAGCTCTTCCTGACATGCTTCTTCGAAGATGACTCGGAGATCACAATGCCTACTCTCTTGGTTACAAAGTAGCGAAAAGGAGAGTCAGTCAAATCATTTGTACAGAATATGGCACTCCGATGTCCTAGCGGTATGACCCAGGTCACCCTGGTAGAAACTTGCTGCCACAATCTACAAACGTCACTCCTAGCCCAAATAAGAGTTGCTGAAAGCCGCACCTGGAAGCAATTGGTCCAGCAAGGTGAACAGGCTGAAGAAATTGTCGCCAGGGTTAAGGCAGAAGAAAACAAACCCAGACCTGAAAGGTCGACAAGGCGCACGCCAGAAACATCTTTTCAAATAAAAGGAAAGGTAACTTGGCGACAGAGACAAAATCCCCTGTCAAACCTCAGCCGGTCAAGGGAAGTGACTCTTAAAGTCAGCCAGGCGCCAATAAGTAGTATTCCTTCAAAGACGAACATATTGATTCGTTGTTCAAGTTACTTAACAAGAGCAACAGATTGAAGCTTCCTGAAACTAGACGTCCTGAAGAAGTCGGTAAAACCGATAATCCTAACTACAGCATGTATCATAGGATGCTGGGGTACTCCACCAAGAGCTGTTATGTCTTTAAAGACATCCTTCAGGCTTTAATTGATGCAGAGGTACTAAAACTCCATCCAGAGCAGAAGAAAGTGACGGCTAATATGACATCATTCCTTCAGTTTGGAAGACAGCCTCCAGCATCCTCCAGAGTAGTTCCCATCCCGAAAGAGGAACTAAGAATGATCAATATGGACCCTCATCATCACAAGAGAAGGGTCTTGTACCTGTCCTCACAGCTCAGGGAAATTTATGTGGGTTCATCCGACCTTGTGGACAGCCAGCAATGGACCACTGTTCTCAGCAGAAGATCCAAAGGCAAGGCGAAAGCTTCGTCCTGTAATGTGGTGTGCCTTCTTCTTGAGAAACAAAAACTAATGTTTCCTCACAAACTAATTCAGAAGAGGAAACAATAGTTCTTGCTGCAGAACCTAATAAACCACTTGCGGTAGAAACTTGTTCGGGTCAGTCATATTTAAAAAGTATGATGAAATGGTGGCAAGCCCTCCTAAACCCACTACAGAGTCAGCCAAGCCCTCCACGAAACAACTGGGGAGAGCAGAAAGAGATTCAGTTTCTAAAGCTCTCCCAAAGGACAACGCGAAAGGATCTACAACACCTTACCGCTTCGACGTCTTGGCTCAATTGGCCAATATCCCAGCCAGAATCACCCTTTACGAGCTCCTGAGGCTATCAAAGTCAACCAAAGAAGCTTTGAGGGAAGCCCTAGCTAATGCTGAGGTCATCATGACCCAGATACCGGGTGGACCTCAGGAGAAAGATGTAGAGGATTGCCTCCATGCCTCCCAAAATGCCCCCTGCATCACCTTCACAGCAGATGATATGCAGGTTAAGGGGAAACATGATTGGCCCCTATACTTCACAGGGTATATTAGATCATCTGAAGTAAGCTGCATTCAGGTAGATCCAGGATCCGCGTTGAGCATTATGCCTTGCCGGGTCATGCAACATTTAGGGATTTCTACCCACCGATTGAGTGCCACCCAAACTACCATTTATGATTTCAATGCCAATGGTACGCACCCGATGGGGAAGATCAAGCTCAAATGCCAATTGGGGACTTAAAGTCCGAAGTGACGTGCTATGTGATCGATGCTTACACTTCATACAATTTGCTTCTTGGATGACCATGGATTCTTCGTAATTCCATTGTCCCCTCCACTCTCCACCAGGTTATGAAATATATCGACAGAAGTGGGAAGGTACGAATGTTGATTACTGAAAGATATCCATTCAAATGGTAGAGAACTATTTCACAGACTCTCTCCTGTAACCAGGACTCTCTGGAAACAAACGAGAATTCATAAGCAGAGGAACCAGACTCTGGTAACGAAGTTGACACTGAGCCAGAGAAAGAAGAGTGCATGTGGGAATTAGATCCACTTGTAACGAGCATTAATAAGCTCGATGTTAATAACACCGCCGATGATATAGGCGAGTGGTATATTAATGAAGAGTTGAATTTGGCTTACTTTTCTGTGTTTGCTTCTGATTCAGTGCCATCAAACACTAGTATTGAGGTGGATAATGATCCCTGGTCGGCAATGGATGCTCTGACATCATTGCCTGTACCAATAAAGTCATCCTTCGAAACGTACCAGGATGTCGTTGATGCGCAAGAATCAGTCTTCATGGTCCCAGCAAGACGCAGCGGCCAAGAACCAATTCTTTTTGGAAGAATTAAGTCTGAACTGATGTCTGGTGAAGAGTCAGAAAGCGAGAATGATCCTCCTCAGTTCACCCATTATGAGCCAAATATACTCAGAATGATGGAAGGCATGGGGTATGATCTGACAAACGGTCCTGGATTGAACTTCAACAAAGGAAGAAGAACACTACTCCAGTCTTTCATTCCGAAAGGGAAAACCCCTGATTATTATCTTGAGATGCCTATTCATGAGGTTTGGTGTTTTCTGTTTTTTAACAAAACTTATTTTTGGAAATAAAAGACAAAACAATGATATGTATATGTTTCATGTATATTGGACCTATGTCCATATGCAACATGTTTTAAAATGATTAAGTATCATGTTTTTGTATCTGGATATGTTTTGGACAAAGTTTATTTGAAAAATCAAAGTTTGAAAAATACAGTTTTTGGTTTTCGGTAATTTTTTCCATAACACAAAAATTGTTCAAAATGTTTGATATTTGTGGTGAAATTTTTATCACATATTTGTATATCAATGAAAAATGATAAAACTATTTTAGTGGATTTTTAGAAGATTTAGGGATTTTTAGAATAATTTTTAACTCAGTTTTCTGACCCAGAACCCAGCCTGCCAGGCTCTGGCGGTCGACCGGGATGGTCAACCGACGTGCACAGCCTTGTGCACGTTGGCCAGGTTCATGGCACGGTCGACCGGGTCGGTCGACCGGCCAGAGAGCATTTTTCTCTGGTTTTGGGCGGTCGACCGGGCGGTCGACCGGCTTCTTCCAACGGTCATAAATATGACCGTTGGCGGTCGATCGGCCGGTCGACCGCCAGGACTGACAAACAGTCCCAACGGCTAGTTTTTGATGGAGGGCTATTTAAGCCCCATTTCTTTGGGATTTTGGTAAGATTTTTAGAGCCAAATTTCTATACTCTCCAGTGTTTTTACAAGCTTTCAAAAAGTGTCTTAAAGCTAAAAGATTTCATCTTTATTTTGTTTTCAAAGGTTTTGGAAAAATTAAAGAAATAGGTTTTTGGGATATTGCTTTAGATCCTCATTTCTATCATATTGCAAGTGCTTTCCCAAGATTTTTCTTTGTTATTTGATTCCCAAAACACCTTGATTTCCACTTGAGCTATATCATTCTATCCTACTCTATAGGATCTTTATTTGTGAAAAATTGAGTTTTTGGTCTTTTGTGATCACCTTGTTGTAAACCCTTTTTCTTTGTGGTTGCTCCCTCTTTGGTAGAGGTTGAGGTTGTGGTTTACTCCATCTTGGTGAGGTGGAGTTGGTTGGTATTTGTATCCCTCTTCGGTAGAGGTGGATTGTGCTTGTATCCCTCTCGGTGAGGTGGATTTGGTTGTATTGGTTGAGAGGGGAGTTCGTACTCCTAGTGGATTGGAAATCCTTCTCGGTGAAGGCGGGTACGTAGAGCTCGGTGCTCGAACCTCGAAACACATCTTCTTGTTTGCGTTTGATCAATTGACTCTCAACCCTCTCTCTTTTATTTGTGTTGTGCATTTATTCATATTTCCATATCATATATATGCTTGTGTTGTGCCTTGCATTGATTCATATTGCTTATTCCTACATGCTTGGTTGTGCTTGCTTGTTTGCCTCACTTGTGCCTAACCACGAGAGCTTCATATAGCACCTCAACTCTTATTCAGAGGAATCAAGAGGAGTTAGTCCAGAGCCCTTCACGGAAAATTCGGCTACACTCGTTGGTTGCACGAAGTGTTGTTGCAATTAGTTTAAAATTTCCACATTTAGTTCTTAGATTAGCCTTATCACCTATTCACCCTCCCTCTAGGTGATTTCAATTGGTATCAGAGACTATGCTCCTGATATTTGGTTTAACCACCTAGGAGTGAGATCTTGGTTTGCTAATCTATCATTTGCATTTGCACGTATATTGTTTGCACACACTCATGGATTGCTTATCACCTCCCATGTTTGATGTTTCCAACATTGACACATGAAAATTTAGGATGTCCATGTATTTGAAAACCCTAGGCTTGCATTTTTTTCTTGCCGCTGCCAAGAAATGCTATCTTGGTAACTGCAATCATATAGGGGCCAATATACAAGCCCTTGAGGCTATTAGAAGCATGCTAAACAAAGAATATCTTATGCTTGTTTCTAACTTTGATTCCGCCTTTGCATTGTGGAACAAGTTGACCACCTCCAAGCTTCAATTGCCAATCCAACCGGAGGAAGAATCTAGTGGAGAATTCGAGTCACAATGCGTCATGGTCCAAGGGAATGACTCCCTTGAGGTATACTCAGAAACTCAATTAGATTGTGATGATGCTAGTTCTTCATGTGATGATCATGTTGATGCCAATGCCTTGAATGAAGAACTATCCATTGTATGTGAAAAATTATTAGAAAAATATAATCTTTTGAAAAAGAAGAGTTTTGAATTAAAAGATGAAAACAAGGTTTTATGTTCAAAGCTTGATTTGGTTTTGCAAGAGAAGGAAGAGATATCAAGTGAACGTGACTCACTTAAATCTCAACTAGACCTTGCCCTAAAGGAAAATGAGTTTTTGAAAAATAAAAATGATTGTGAAATAATTTTGAAGAAAAATGAAAACTTTTCTTCAAAAGATAATTTTGTTTTAAAAGAAAATGATTATTTAAAAATGAAAATTGCTTCTATTTCACATGATTTAGAAAGTTGTTTAAAGAAAAATGAATCTTTAAAAATTGATATAGATTCACTTGTTTGCCATGCTAGTGTAGCTTCACCACCTAGCTCACCTATTGCATGCCACACTTCTTCTTTAATTGAAAATGATATATCCATGCTAAAGAAGAATATTGATTGTTTGGGCTCCACTTTGAGCCATTGTGTTTTGAGCCATACATGTCTGAAATCTTTGTTTCAAAAGAAACAAGTTCCATCTATGCATGTACACCCTCCACGGCATACACATGCTACTCACGGTCACAAACATCACACCATGTATGCTCATGTGTACACTTGTACACATTGTGGACGTAAGGAACACCTTGCTAAATTTTGTTATAATCGTATACATGATGAAAATTTAGCAACGAAATTTGTTTGAGTTAGAAAAGGTACTAACCCCCATGGACCCAAAAGAGTGTGGGTACCAAAGACCACGCCTATTGTATTTGATGTAGGTGTGGGCTCTCGCATGATGTGAGAGTTATGGTGCCTTGAGGTGGATGCGTTCCGAGCTTAAAGATTACTATTTGGATGCATCACTTTCAAGGGATGTTTTGGTGGGAGGACCACCTTGGTTTGGAGAACTAGAGAAGTGCCTTCATCGGTTTTGGTATCGATCTCTAACTCCCGTTTATATTTGCATGCTTTTCATGTTCATCGATTTATAGCATGTCTTATTTATTGTTCATTATGCCTATGCCATGTTTATTAGAACAGTGATATACATGTTTAGTAATCTTGAGACACCCATTTTTAATATGGATCTATATCTATGTGTTCTCACTTTGTTTTTAACTAATATGTATGTCCTAGATCTAATGCACGTGCCTATACATAATGATCATATGTATGTTTATGATTTTTGTTTTGTTTTGATGTTTATAGATTATTATGTTAAATGCCATGATTATTAGATCATTGACATGTATGTATAGCTTTTGAGATCACCTTTGTTTATAAGGACCCATATGTTGTGATTCTCACCATTATTTAGCTATTATGCATATCATAATTCTAATAGCATGTGGATTTACATAATGATCGGTTTTAAGTTTATCATGTTGATTTATGTCTTGTTTCATGCTTCATGCTTTGAATATATATTTAAATGTTAGTTTTCATCAAGACTAGGATTTATACTTGTACATATAGTGGGCCACAAATAAATTTCTATATGTTTGTGCTTGAATGCTTATTTGTACCCATTAGATGTACTAGTATAGTCTAGTTTTGATGATTCATGCATTTAACTTGTATTCCCCATTTTGGATATGTTTTATGATCATGTGTTTTCGTTTCATGTATATGTTTATTTTGCCAAACTTTAAGATATACATGTATACCCCTTGAGCCATTTGCTTTTCATGTAAATCTTTATTATGGACTCAAATTGTGTTTAAGGATATGTATGTATACTTCTTGTGTTGTCAAAACATACATATGCCTTGAAGTATAAATTGTTTTCAATAAAAATTTAGTTTTTCATGTTTTCAATGTTTAAAGGAATCTAAATTGAGCTTATTGTCTATCTTTCATGATTATGATCTTCACATCTTGTTTGTGTACTCATCTTTATAGTTTACTCATGTTTTGTTTTTCATGAGTCATATTTATACTTCATTGACTTAAAGTGTTGGCTATCATGTGAATTTCATGTTTCATGAAAAATATTTTTGTTTTATTCCTTACTTGAAGGATTTCGTACTAGTTCACAAGTTTTTCCATTCAACTAGTTGCGGGATTCTTCGTTATGGTAGAGTTTTTCAAACATACACTATTTTTCAAACCTATTTTTGAAACCCCTACCTTCCATGGGCGGATGGATGGGCGAGTATGCCTTGTAAGCCCTATTGAAAATCTTTTAACTTGTGCATATAAAGGGCGGTTGGCTGGGAGACCATGCACATGTATGCTTTATAGTGAAAATCATTTTAAACTTGAGCATGAAATGGGTGGTAGGATATGAGGTATACACTGATATTATTGTTGTTTCAATTGGTATCATTGGATTTTTTCAATTGGTATCATTATTGACATTTTTGTATACTCATATATATTTTAATGTATGTATGCTTTCACTTCAAATTGTATCAATTTCGATTGGTATCTAATTTTTCATACATATATATGTTTATGCTAAAACTTGAATTTTTAATTACCATCATGCTTCCATTGATTAGTTTTCAATTGATATTTTAAACACAAGCTTATGCATCTTTTTAGTTGGTATTTCATAAAGGGGGAGAAAATTTGTTTTTTTATCCTTCAATTGGTATTTTGTTTACCGTTGATTACTACTCCCACACTTTATGTTGAAAATTGATTTTATTTTGATATCATATGCTCTAAATGACAAATACTTACAATTGGTATCTTTTTGTATCAAGATGCTTATTTGAATACTTTAAATTGGTATCAAGATTTTATTTGTTTTCTCACTATTGTATCAATGCCTTATTTACTTTCAATTGCTATATGTTCACTTTCAATAGGTATCAAAATGTACTACTTTGACACATTTTTAATTGGTATCATTATTGATTGCACCCCTTATTGATATCATTTTTTAGACAAAAAGGGGAAGAACATTTTTTATTGTTTTTGACCCCTTTGTTGATGATTGACAAAAAGGGGGAGAATTATTTGAGTTTATATGCATGTTTTATATGCATGTTTTGTTTATCTAGAAACATAGTGTTTATTAGTTTGTTGTTTATTGGTATCAAGAGCATTTTATTAGTTTCAAGACCATTACTTTATTTCACTTAGTTTTTGGTATCAAGAGCTTTATTTAAAGAACGTGTTTAATTTTGGTATCAAGGGCTTTAATAAAAGTTTTACCGTTTAATTGGTATCAAGACCATGCTTCATTGTTTTTGTGCATGTCTATGCATGTTCATGTTTTATATTCATTGCACATATTTATTGTTTATTGTGATGCATGAGTTAAGGGGGAGCTTCTTTGAAGCTTAACTATAATCCATGCATATATAACTCCATGAGTTTTGTCATCATCAAAAGGGGGAGATTGTTGGCCCAGAGGCCTTCCACTCTAGTTTTGATGATGATTAACTCATATAGTTATGTTTAATAATAATCTTGTGATGTTTAGTTTCAGATCATTAATCAAGATATTAGTTGGTGATTAGCTTCAACAAAGGAGTTTTGAAAGCTTTCACATTGTGATTCCAGAGCCCGAGCAACAAGATCATACATAGCACTCGTTGGAGTCTAGCTCCGTGGATCACGGAGTTTTGGATCGAGTCGACTTGGAGACGGTGCTCTACAAGAAGACTTAGGTATTCTAGTTAAGTTTATATTTAAATCCATGTGTAAAGATTAGATAGTGTGATATGCTCAAGTTCACAATGCACACACGTTTCATATTTTGATTTAGTTTTTCGTTTTTGGTTTAACCGATTTTGATTTTTATGAATAGATAGTATCAATACAAGTTTACTTTGTTTAAGTGTATATTAGATATATTCTATATACATGTAAGCTTAATTTCCTAGACAAACTTATGTTGAGATGCCTATTCATGAGGTTTGGTGTTTTGTATTTTTTAACAAAACATATTTACGGAAATAAAAGACAAAAACAATGATATGTATATGTTCATGTATATTGGACCTATGTCCATATGCAACATGTTTTAAATGATTAAATATCATGTTTTTGTATTTGGATATGTTTTGGACAAAGTTTACTTGAAAAATCAAAGTTTGGAAAAATATAGTTTTTAGTTTTCGGTAATTTTTCCATAACACAAAAATGGTTCAAAATGTTTGATATTTGTGTTAAAATTTTATCACATTATTATATCAATGAAAAATGATAAAACTATTTTTGTGGATTTTTAGAAGATTTATGGGAATTTTTAGAATAATTTTAACTTAGTTTTCTGATCCAAAACCCAGCCTGCCAGGCTCTGGCGGTCGACCGGGACGGTCGACCGACGTGCACAGCCTTGTGCACGTTGGCCAGGTTCATGGCACGGTCGACCGGGTCGGTCGACCGGCCAGAGAGCTTTGCTCTCTGGTCTTGGGCGGTCGACCGGGCGGTCGACCGCTTCTTCCAACGGTCAAAGATATGACCGTTGGCTGTCGATCGGCCGGTCGACCACAGCCGCCAGGACTGACAAACAGTCCCAATGGCTAGTTTTTGATGGAGGGCTATTTAAGCCCCATTTCTTTGGGATTTTGGTAAGATTTTTGAGCCAAAATTTCTATACTCTCCAGTGTTTTTACAAGCTTTCAAAAAGTGTCTTAAAGCTAAAAGATTTCATCTTTATTTTGTTTTCAAGGGTTTTGGAAAAATCAAAGAAAAATATGTTTTTGGGATATTGCTTTAGATCCTCATTTCTATCATATTGCAAGTGTTTTCCCAAGGATTTTTCTTTGTTATTTGATTCCCAAAACACCTTGATTTTCACTTGAGCTATATCATTCTATCCTATTCTATAGGATCTTTATTTGTGGAAAAATTGAGTTTTGGTCTTTTGTGATCACCTTGTTGTAAACTCTTTTTTTTTGTGGTTGCTTCCTTTTTGTAGAGGTTGAGGTTGTGGTTTACTCCCTCTTGGTGTGGTGGAGTTGGTTGGTATTTGTATCCCTTTTCGGTAGAGGTGGATTGTGCTTGTATCCCTCTCGGTGAGGTGGATTTGGTTGTATTGGTTGAGAGAGGAGTTCGGTACTCCTAGTGGATTGGAAATCCTTCTCGGTGAAGGCGGGGACGTAGAGCTCGGTGCTCGAACCTCGAAACGCATCTTCTTGTTTGTGTTTGATCAATTGACTCTCAACCCTCTCTGCTTTATTTGTGTTGTGCATTTATTCATATTGCCATATGATATATATGCTTGTGTTGTGCCTTGCATTGATTCATATTGCTTATTCCTATATGCTTGGTTGTGTTTGCTTGTGTGCCTCACTTGTGCCTAACCACGAGAGCTTCATATAGCACCTCAACTCTTATTCAGAGGAATCAAGAGGAGTTAGTTCAGAGCCTTTCACAGGGAATTCGGCTGCACTCGTTGGTTGCACGAAGTGTTGTTGCAATTAGTTTAAAATTTCCGCATTTAGTTCTTAGATTTGCCTTATCACCTATTCACCCCCCTCTAGGTGATTTCATATCCGTGTGTTAGCGATTGATCCACTTCTCTAAACTCTCTCTCTTACTATTGTGCCTTGCATCATTTCATATTGCTTGTTCATATATTTATATGCTGGCTTATTTGTGTGTGCCTCACTTGTGTTTAACCACGAGAGCTTCATATAGCACCTCAACTCTTATTCAGAGGAATCAAGAGGAGTTAGTCTAGAGCCCTTCACCGGAAATTCGGCTACACTCGTTGGTTACATTAAGTGTGTTGCAAGTTTAGTTTTAATTTTCGCATTTTGTTTATTAGTTAGACGTACACCATTCACCCCCCTCTAGGTGTACTTAAACATTTCATTGTTGGACCAAGGTTTAAATCAATATAATTCTGTGATGATATCCCAAGACTGGTCATATAACCAAAAAAAAAGTCATGCTAGGATCTTGCATGATCCTATTCATATTGGGGATTATTAAATGTTAATAGGAAAGAGGTTATGAAAGGTGGATTTCATGAAAATCCACCGTATCTAAATTGGGCAGAAACGGCTTGGCCCAATGAGACCGCCACCGGAACCACCACCTTGAGGTGAAATTTTTCCTTTCCTTCTCCTTTTTCATGTATTATTGTATTTCATCATACATTGAGGACAATGCATGAGTTAGGTGTGGAATAGGGTTTACTAACTTGCTAACTTCACTAATTTAAAAAAAAAAATCTTTCTTTAAAACTTTTTGAAGAGGAAAATAATACTTTGACTTATTTTTATAAAAAAAATTAAGTTAATTTTAAGGAATAAGAGGATCATAATTAGGATTTCTTCTACTTGGTCAAAATAAATTTATTTGTTTTGGTTAGGAAGAAAATTGAAAAAGTAATTTAGTATTAATCATTACCTTGATGAAATATGTATACTTTATACACTTACACACTTAGGGTTTTAAAACCAAGATTCTTATGCCTTAAAAAAAAGAAGGGAAAAAAATAGAGAGAAGAATATATATATATATATATATATTATATATATATATAATATATATAATTATATATATATATTATATTATATAGAATAAGAATCCTCTAATTAAGCTGGATTTTTTGTGCCTCATAAAGCATGATTATTCACGCCTAAAAGATGTTCATTCACCAAATAAATCCTTAGTTTTGTGGCTTTATTTGCTCGAGTCCTAAGTCCTTAGGGTGCTTTTCTCATCCGATGCCTTAAAACTGTCTGGTTTGGGAGTCACCGACTAAGGCTTGTTACATGGGCGAATTAGAAAGCCTATAGAACTAGGGATATTAACGCCATAATTTTAAAAAAGAGAAAAGAGAAAATAATAAGGCATAAGAGTTAGAGTTGAAGAATCCTGAGCCAAATTTTCACGCTCACAAGGTGCATATGACTTACGTTAAAATAATAGATTAGATGAGAAATACAATTAATCCTTACCTCGATTGAAAACAAGTTTTCGAATAGAGACTAAGTTTAGGAATGACTAAGTTTTGATAATCATATGACTTATAGATTACTTGAATTTTACATTAATACTTCAAATATTTTTCCTTCAAAATGCATTTTTGAAAATACTAAAACTTTATTTCTTTTTCTTCATGGATTTTGTGGGTGCAATCCACTGAAAACCCTTATGAGATAAAAACTCGTCCTCTAGGGGTAACCTAGAGGTTTAACGGCTTGTTGCACGTGCTAAGTGCAACCGTGAATTCTACGGAAGTGAGTTAGGTTTGGTCAGTTTAGTTTTTCTTTTCTCTTTATTTGCTCGAGGACGAGTAAAAGATAATACTCAAGATGATTCAAGCATGGAATTCTAGCTTAGAAGACCAAAACATAAATTTTTATGAGGCCCACTTGATGAAGACTTGAAGACATGTGCAACCATTGTAAGAAAATAGAATGTATAAATTTAGAGTGGTTTATTGATGCTTAAGATAGTTTACACACACAAAAAGATTTTTCAAACAATAACTAGTTTTTAAATTGGCTTATCTATATATGTTTTTGATCCATTTTACCATCATTTTTATCTCTATGTGTCTTTTTATTTTTCATGGTTTAAATGATTGTTAAAATATTGAGATTTTTGGCTTGCCGGTCAACCACCAGTGCTTGCAGTGAGTTCTGCACATAGCTCAATCGGTGAGCGATCAACCAAATGTTTACATAATTACATATATCTTTGTATTGGGCTATTGACTAACCACCGTCGACCTACACTCTTAAACTTACTAGCTGAAAATACATCTAGAGGGGGGGAATAGGTGTATTAGCTACTCTAATGACAAATGATACAGAATTAAAAACTAATTGCAACACACTATGTGTAATCAAAGAGTGTAGCCGAATTCCAGGTGAGGGACTTTGGACTATCTCCTCTAGATTCCTCTAAATAAGAGTTGAGGTGCTATATGAAGCTCTCTTGGTTCAACACAAGTATGGGCACATAAATAATACTAAGCATATATGAGATATGAACAATATAAGTAATGCAAGATTTAAGCGAGATAGAGTTAGAGAAAGTTGATCAAACGCAAACACAAAGATATGTTTCGAGCTTCGAGCCACTGCTCTACGTCCCCGCCTTCACACAAAAGGATTTCCACTAGTCCACAAAGGAACTTACACAGGGAACCTCCACCGAGGAATTTGCAAACTTAGGAGTACTCAACTCCTCTCTCCAACACAACTACCTCTGCACAAGAGGCAAGGCACAAAGTGAAAACAATAATCACCTCTACACAAGAGGATTAAGGCACTAAGCCAAACTCCACCACAATCACCTCTACAAAAGAGAGACAACCACAAACCCAAAGCATAACCACCTCTGCACTAGAGGGATAGGCACAAAGCCAAACCACAATCACCTCTACACTAGAGGGATGAACACAAACCCAAAGCAAAGGAAAGATTACAACTTGGTGATCACAATAGCCCATAAATAACTCTAGGTGATCACAATAGACCACAAACAATATTTCCCACAAAACAAGATCCTATAGATAGGATAGAGATGATAGCTCAAGTGTAAGAAAACAAGGTGTTTGGAAATCAAAATTACAAAGAAAAACACTTGGGAAAAATACTAAAATGAAATAGAAATGAAGATCAAAACTAATTTCCCAAATACTTTATTTTTCCTTGATTTTTTCAACCCTTGAAAACAAATAAAAGATGAAACTTTAAAGCACAAAAATTATTCTTTAAACCACTAAAAAAGATAGAAAAAATAGCTCTCAAAAACCTTATAGAAAACAGCCTAAGAGATGGCTATTTATAGCCTCCCAAAGAGACAAGCCGTTGCAACGAGGAAAAAGCCCAGAATACCCTTCCGGTCGACCGGCCCAATGGTCATATTTCTGATCGTTGTGCCTACGGTCGACTGCTCGTCGACCAACAGTACCCAAGAGTGGGTACTTTTCAGTCGGTCGACCGCGCAGTCGACCGGTCTACTTGGCTGGTCTTGTGCACGTCTGCGTGCACATCGGTCTACCGGTTCGGTTGACCGATCACTGGTCCAGTCCACCGTCCGGTCGACTGCCAGCTGGTCTGGCTAGTATTTCAAAACTGAAAACTTGGTTATTTTAATTCCAATAAAATCCTATGAATACTCATAAATTCCACAAAAGTAAGTTCTTGTTAGATCTTTGAATAACAAATATTTGTGACAAAAAATCAACACATATTACAAACCATTTGAACTATTTTTGTGATATAAAATATTTGACCTTAAATAAAAATTGTATTTTTTCAAAAACAAACTTTGAAATAGAAATCCGATTTTTTCCAAACTTATATAAGCACAAAAATAAGATATTTAAACTCTTTTGAAGCATATTGTATATGGATATAATCCAATACACATGTGTTGGAACATGTTTCGATGAAGACATTTGTGGAATATTTCATTTGGAGCTCTAACACATGACGAATCAAGAGTTCTACATGATCAAGATGTCCCAAGGAGAGTTGATATGATGTATTTTGTAAAGATGAAATAGCATGTAAAAAGCCTTGGCACATACACTCATATCACAGTCCTGTTAGCCGACTAATACCTATATCAAGTCGACTAATCACTTGTATAGTCGACTTGACAAAAACTATAGTCGACTAAGTCTTGTGTCAAAACAGACCCAACTCTCTGTTTCTGCATTAGTCGACTTAACAGTCAAAAGTAGTCGACTAATAGCATTCTGTAGTCGACTAACCCTTGCCCCTAGTCGACTAATAGCTGGTCCAGTCGACTTATAAGTAGTTGCAGTCGACTTGAATCAGTTATCCAGAAAACTGTCAGGCCAACGTCTCTTGACCTAGTCGACTAATACCCAAACCTAGTCGACTAATAGAAGAAATTTTGCCTAGTCTAGTCAACTAACTCCATAGGCAAGTCGACTATAGGCAGTTTCTGACTGTTGGACAGTTTCTATATTCTGGTATTTTTTGCAACGTTATCCAACGTTTGAATGTTCAAAATGGTTCTAATAACTACCCTAACTAACCCTAGAGTGCATCTATAAATAGGGTTGTTAATCTAAGGCAAAGATACCATTCTAATCTTCAGTTTTCTGACCACAAATTTCTGCCAATTCCTAAAAACTGTTCCCAAAACTGTTCCCACTTCAGTTCTTCACCAAAATCCTATTCTCTAGTGAAGATCTCTGAAGTTCCTCTTATACTAGACCTTGTCCACGTTCATACACAGTACCAAGGCTTATAGGAAAGTGTTGTAATTCTCAAAGCAATCATTGTACACGGTGGCTTCTTGGTGTAGAGGCAGTTGTACAAGGTGAAGGTGTTCTCTTAGTGGAAGAGAAGGTGTTCTCTTGGTGGAAGAGAAGGTGTACACATTTGGCAAAGGGGATTTGTCAAGTGGTGTGCATGGTTGTGATTTGGGTGTACAAAATCAAGGATAAAGGAAAATCTCAAGTGGGTGGCTTGGGGACTGGATGTAGTCACGAGGACCGACCAGGATAAATCTCTCGTATTTGCATTTGTCTAACTTTCTGAGATTTACTTTTCCTTTTATTGCAAGTTATTTATTTGCTTAACGTTAATCCTTCTTGTTTTAGTTTTGTGTTGACTTGAGTATTTTTAGATCCATAATTGCCAACAGAGATAGTTCCGCATTTGACATCATCTCGGGGACCAACAATTGGTATCAGAGCAGGTCTTACATTTCGTATCAGAGCCTCCTTCACCAACCGGCATACAAGCCCTGAACCTGCATACCTAGTCAACAACAACAACAAGGATGGCAACGGAGTTTTTATCATCCCAATTCAAAGAAGGACATTCTACACAACGTCCACCGCTATTTGACGGATCCAACTACAACTATTGGAAGTGTAGAATGAAGATCTACTTGAAATCGCTCAACTACAACTTTGGAACATCGTAGAAGCATCGTACACCAAGCCCACAACCAACTACAATGCTTGGAGTGAGGATCAAAAGAAGAATGCGAACCTTGACGCCAAAGCGATGAATGCCCTATTCTGTGCCCTAACCAAAGAAGAGTTCAACCGTGTGTCAACAGCCACTTCTGCACATCAAATATGGCATACTCTTCAGGTAACACACGAAGGCACAAGTAAAGTCAAAAAGTCTAAAATATCTGTTCTTGTCCACAGGTTTGAATTATTCAAAATGGAGGAGAATGAAACCATATCCGAAATGGTTACAAGATTCACCGACATCACCAATTCCTTAGCATCTCTTGGAAAGGACTACACCCAAGTTGAAAGAGTTCGTAAGATCCTTCGTGCACTCACACCAGAATGGGAGAAGAAGACAACCGCCATTGAAGAGGCGAATGATCTCTCAACTATGACATTAGAAAACCTAATCGGTAATCTAATGGCATATGAAGTGCAGTTAGAAGAAAGAAAGAAGGACGAATGAGAACACCACTCAAAGAAGAAAGAACTTGCCTTCCATGCATTCTCCAACACGGACGATTCCGATGACGATGAAGAGGAGATGGCAATGCTTTCAAAGAAATTCAGGAGATTTCTAAAGCAAGGTAAATTCAAATGCTTTAATTGCAATAAACCAGGTCATATGAAGATGGATTGCCCATTGCTCAAAAATAAAAATAAATACAAGAGCAAAAAGTTCAGAAAGAAGAAAAACTATGAAGCCTCATGGAGAACAGTGATTCATCATCTTCTGACGAAGAAGAATCCACTGAACGTGTCAACATATGTTACATGGCCATAGAAGATGAAGAGGTATCATTTTCTGAACTTTCTGATGCATTTCATGAATTGTTTAATGATCTAAAACATGAAAAACTGAAAAATAAAGTTTTATCAAACGAAAATGAAAAACTTTTAAATGAAAATTCATGTTATGCTTTACAAGTATCTTCTATAAATTCTCAACAAGATGAGTTTGAAAAAGTCATATCATCTTTGAAAAATGATAATGAGAAGTTTATAAAAGAGAACATTTTTCTTAAAAGGAAACTGAGTCTTTGAATAAAAGGATTTCTATTTTAGATAAAGATATTTCAGTTTTCAAAAAGAAATATGAAGATATTTTACAAAATGTGACTAAGTTCAATCAAGGAAAAGAAAAATTGAATGATTTATTATCTTTTCAGAAGTTGTCACATAATAGTTATGGTATTGGATTTGTTGAAAAATCTTCATATTGTAGTAATCCATATAGTTCTTTTTTGAAAAGAAAGTCTAAAAGAATTAAGACAAAGTTTATATGGATTCCTAAGAATTTAAGTTTTCATGATAAAAATACATATATTGCTTCATACATTCATGATATATGTGATTCTTGCAACTATGTGTATACTAACAGGTGGAAACCAAATTCTAAATGGATTTGGACTCCTAAAGGTTAATATGTTCTTTTATGTTTGGTACCATCTAACGTTTATCTTGCAGGTACCATGTAAAAATTGATAAGAACATATATATATATTTACTAATATATTTGTTGCAGGGGGAGAACAAAGTATTTTCATATTTGTTATAACCCAATTTCTGCAGGGGGAGGAAAATATAACATATTTTTTGCAGGGGGAGCACTTGTGCACACAAAGCGTCATCATCAAAAAGGGGGAGAATGTTGGAACATGTTTCGATGAAGACATTTGTGGAATATTTCATTTGGAGCTCTAACACATGACGAATCAAGAGTTCTACATGATCAAGATGTCCCAAGGAGAGTTGATATGATGTATTTTGTAAAGATGAAATAGCATGTAAAAAGCCTTGGCACATACACTCATATCACAGTCCTGTTAGTCGACTAATACCTATATCAAGTCGACTAATCACTTGTATAGTCGACTTGACAAAAACTATAGTCGACTAAGTCTTGTGTCAAAAACGACCCAACTCTCTGTTTATGCATTAGTCGACTTAACAGTCAAAAGTAGTCGACTAATAGCATTTTGTAGTCGACTAACCCTTGCCCCTAGTCGACTAATAGCTGGTCCAGTCGACTTATAAGTAGTTGCAGTCGACTTGAATCAGTTATCCAGAAAACTGTCAGGCCAACGTCTCTTGACCTAGTCGACTAATACCCAAACCTAGTCGACTAATAGAAGGAATTTTGCCTAGTCTAGTCGACTAACTCCATAGGCAAGTCGACTATAGACAGTTTCTGACTGTTGGACAGTTTCTGTATTCTGGTATTTTTTGCAACGTTATCCAACGTTTGAATGTTCAAAATGGTTCTAATAACTACCCTAACTAACCCTAGAGTGCATCTATAAATAGGGTTGTTAATCTAAGGCAAAGATACCAATTCTAATCTTCAGTTTTCTGACCACAAAATTCTGCCAATTCCTAAAAACTGTTCCCAAAACTGTTCCCACTTCAGTTCTTCACCAAAATCCTATTCTCTAGTGAAGATCACTGAAGTTCCTCCTATACTAGACCTTGTCCACGTTCATACACAGTACCAAGGCTTATAGGAAAGTGTTGTAATTCTCAAAGCAATCATTGTACACGGGTGGCTTCTTGGTGTAGAGGCAGTTGTACAAGGTGAAGGTGTTCTCTTGGTGGAAGAGAAGGAGTTCTCTTGGTGGAAGAGAAGGTGTACACATTTGGCAAAGGGGATTTGTCAAGTGGTGTGCATGGTTGTGATTTTGGGTGTACAAAATCAAGGATAAAGGAAAATCTCAAGCGGGTGGCTTGGGGACTGGATGTAGGTCACGAGGACCGAACCAGGATAAATCTCTCGTGTTTGCGTTTGTCTAACTTTCTGAGATTTACTTTTCCTTTTATTGCAAGTTATTTATTTGCTTAACGTTAATCCTTCTTGTTTTAGTTTTGTGTTGACTTGAGTATTTTTAGATCCATAATTGCCAACAGAGATAGTTCCGCATTTGACATCATCTCGGGGACCAACAACATGTACATGATATATCTATGTTTTTGACATGCCAAAATTAGGTTTTGTTAAATACAAAACTCTAAACACATGAATAGAATCATCAAAATAAATTTCTCTAAATATGTGAAGCACATATATATAGATCAAATCCAATATACATTAAACCATGTAAACTTATTTTGATTCTATCTACTTATGAAAACCATATATATGTCTATTCAAAATCCAAAACCAGTTAAATTGAAAATCAAACTTATTGAATATATGTGTGTGTGAACTTGAACATATCAATACTATCTATCTTTACACAAGATCTAAACAAACCAAAGTCTTCTTGTCGATCCTCATGTTCAAGACGACCTGATCCAAACATAATCCAATGAGCTTGACTCTAACCTAGTGTTAGATGCGATCTTGACGTGCGAGCTCTTGAATCTACATGTGTTAGCTCCCAAAAACTCCTTTGTTGAAGCTATGCACCTACTAAGATCTCGATAGTAAATCTGAAACTATATAAACACAAGATCATTAGTACTATAACTACATGAGTTAATCATCATCAAAACTAGAGCGATGGGCCTTTGGGCCAAATATCTCCCTCTTTTTGATGATCATAAAACTGATGGAGTTATACGTGCATGGATTAAAGATAAGCTTCATAAAAGCTCTCCCTTAACTCATGCATATCAATAAACATAAAGATATTCAATGAAGCGCATAAAGTAAATAAAATATATATGCATAAATATCAATATTTAGCATGCATATATAAACTCACTAAATTCTTCTCCCCCTTTTGTTAATTCATCAATAAAGGGGCGAAGACAAACAAACAATAAAGATGTATATACGATATACATTCATGAAGAGGAGAGGCGTAAAGTTAGCTCCCCCTACATGCATGCATTACATGAAAAAGGAATGACTAGATCCTAACCCGCATAAAGTATAATATACAATGTATAAGCGGAGATGTTAAGCTCCCCCTACACACGTGTATCACGTAATGAAGAGAGGTCAAGCTCTATTATATGTGTAATACACTTCACCATAAATCTATATGTAGAGATATTAAGCTCCCTTTGCATATAGGCAATGCATATCAACGAATTTTGAAATCACTTTTTAAAATAAAATTTGAAATTTCTTAAAGTCAACAAAATGAATTATGATACCAATGAAATCAAATTGTAGTTGACAAAATAAAAGTTGGTACCACTTATTAAAAAATATTTTTAAGATACCAATAGAAGATTTTGATACAAATTGAAGGTAAAACATAAAGTATATTTTGATATCAAAAAAAAAAATTGAAATACCAATTTAAATACAAATAGAAATACCAATTGAAATCAATATATAAGCTTGTAAAGATATCAATTAACATTTAGAATAAAATCAAGCTTATCATAAACATAATCTGTGCTTTAAGAATATAAAGATATTGTAAAACAAGCACAATCAAATCATAAATATATGTGCATGAAATTTGAAATACCAATTGAAATTGATACTAATTGAAATTGAAGCATACATATATAAGAAATCAAATATGAGTATACAAAATGAAATAACATGAAGATCAAGTATATAACTCATACCTACCACAATTTTCATGCACATGATAAAAAGATATTCAATAAGGGTATATAAGGCATGGTCACCCATCTAACCGCCCTTTGAAGGTAGGAGTTTCAAAAATATGATTTGAATATATTTTAATATAGTTTGAAAATCACTACCACATGAAGAATAAAGACTAGTTTTAAAGATAATTTTGAGAACTAGTATGAAATCCTTCAAGTAAGAAATAAAACATGGATATATCTATGAAAACATGAAAATCACACAATAATTGACATTCAAGATTTATAAAGCACATATAAAGCTCATGAAACAGAAAAAATAATGAGTAAACACCAAATAAGAGTGTAAGAATCATGTAATAAGCATAATCATGGAGATAGATAATGAAGCTCAATGAAATTTCTTTATAAACATGAAAAACATAAAAAATTTAATTTTCATCAAAATAATACAAACTTCAAAGCATATGTATGTTTTGTCTAAATTAGAAGTATACATACATATCCCAAACATAAGTGAGTCCATATTAGAATTTTGCATGAAAAATAAATGACTCTAGGATAGACATGTATATCCAATGTTTTGGACAAAATCAACATATACATGAAGATAAACACATTTTTATGAAAACATGTGCGAAAATAGGGAAAACAAGTAAAGATGAAAGAATCATCAAAATTATATTATACAAGTATATCCAATGGGTACAAATGAGTAATAAAGTGCAAACATATAATATACAAATGTAGCTCACTAGTTGTACAAGTATAAGCACAAGTTTTAATGAAAACTACATCTAAACAAGTAATCAAAATTTGAAGTACAAAATTATAAACAAACAAGATCATTAGGATAAATGCACGTGCTTTTGAGTAAGGATATACACAATAGCTAAACTATAGTGAGAACATAAAAATAATAGTCCAAATAAACATGGATGCATATCAAGTACTACATATGTATATCTCAAGTCTAATAAACATTGCATTTAACCATAATGAACGTGAAAATAAAAAAACACGAAAACTAATACATGCTAAAAGCATTTATATAAAAGCATGTAAACATAAATAGGGAGTTAGAGATAGTTACCAAATCATATGAACTATTTTCTATATCTCAAAACCATGATAGTCCTCCCACTAGACATCCTTGAAGGTGATGCATCCAATGTAGTATCATCAGGCTCAAACGCATCCACCATAAAGGCACCATACCTCTCACGCCATGTGAGAGTCTACATCTACATCAAATACAATAGGAGTGAATTTTGGTACCCATACCTTATTGGGTCCATGGGGGTTAGCACCTTTCCTAATCAAAACAAATTTTTTTGCAAAATTTGAATTATGTTTTCTATCATAGCAAAATTTTGCAAGGTGGCCTGTATGTCCACAATGTGTACAAGTGTACTGAGCATATATAGAATAATGTGTGTGAGCATGATGAGCATGTGTATGTTGTGATCTGTGTGCAAGCTTATAAGGAGTACATTTCTTTTGAAATATAAATTTCAAACGTGTGTGGTTCATGACACATTGGCTCAAAGTGAAGCCCAAATAATCTACACTCTTCTTTAAAGCACATATATCATTTGTAATAATTAAAGAAGATGTGGAGCAAGCAACATATTTATCAATAGAATAAGAGGCAATAGGAACATGACAAACATGAGCATCAAAATCACTTTTCAAAGAAGTATTTTCTTTTGAAACAAATTCTAATTCTTTTGAAATCAAAGAAATTTTCTTTTTCAAAGAATTGTTCTCTTTTAAAACAAAATCAAGTTTAGAAGACAAAACCTTATTTTTCTTCAAAACATCATCACAATCATTTTTATTCTTCAAAATTTCATTTTCCTTTAAAACAAGGTCAAGTTGGGTTTTCAAAGAATCTCTTTCACTTGAAATCTTAACCCTCTCTTGCAAAGCCATGTTTAGCTTTGAAAATAAACCTTCATTTTCTTTTTTTAATTTAAAACTTTTCTTTTTCAAAAGTTTATATTTTTCTAGCAAGTTTTCACAAAATATAGAAAGTTCTTCATCTAAGGCATCGGCATCCATATAGTCATCACTTGAAGAACTAGCACATTCATCTAGTTGAGTCTCTGAGTTTACCTTAAGGGAGTCATTCCCTTGGACCATGTAGCAAGCTTGATCGGACTCACCTTCACTAGATTCTTTCTCCATATTGTTTGTCGTTTGAAGCTTGGGAGAGATCAATGAGTTTCACACTGTAAAAGCAGAATCACAATGAGAAACCATAGACAAATATTCTTTGCTAAGTGCATGCTTTAGCGCATCTGGGGCTTGTGCATTAGCCACAAAGTACTTGGCATTACCAAAATAGGTTTTCTTGGTAGTGGCAAGATAGACATGCAAATCTAGGGCTTTTAAATAAGCACTCATCCTAAGCTTCCATATATCGACATTAGAAACATGGGAGGGGCAAGGTGATCCATGAATGTATAGAGTATATGTGTGCAAATGACAAACTAGATTAGCAGTCCGAGATCTCACTCCTAGGCGCTAATATCAGGAGCGTAGGCTCTGATACAAATTAAAAATACACCTAGGGGGTGAATAGGTGTATTAGCTAATCTAATAACAAATGATACAGAATTAAAAAACTAATTGCAACACACTATGTGTAATCAAAGAGTGTAGCAGAATTCTCGGTGAGGGGCTCTGGACTATCTCCCCTACATTCATCTAAATAAGAGTTGAGGTGCTATATGAAGCTCTCTTGGTCCAACACAAGTATGGGCACATAAACAATACCAAGCATATATGAGATCCGAACAATAAAAGTAATGCAAGATATAAGAGAGATAAAGTTAGAGATAGTGGATCAAACGCAAATACTAAGATATGTTTCGAGGTTCGAGCTACTGCTCTACGTCCCCGCCTTCACACAGAAGGATTTTCACTATGTCCACATAGGACCTCCCACACAGGGAACCTCCACCAAGGAATTTGCAAATACAAACTTAGGAGTATTCAACTCCTCTCTCCAACACAACCACCTCTACATAAGAGGCAAGACACAAAGTGAAAACAATAATCACCTCTACACAAGAGGGATAAGGCACTAAGCCAAACTCCACCACAATCACCTCTACACACACAAACCCAAAGCACAATCACCTCTACCCTAGAGAGATAGACACAAAGCGAAACCACAATAACCTCTACACTAGAGGGATGAACATAAACCTAAAGAAAAGGAAAGATTACAACTTGGTGATCACAATAGGCCACAAACAACTCTAGGTGATCACAATAGACCACAAACAATATTTTTTCACAAAAACAAGATCCTATAGATAGGATAGAGATGATAGCTCAAGTGTGAGAAAACAAGGTGTTTGGAAATCAAAATTACAAAGAAAAACACTTGGGAAAAATACTAGAATGAAATAGAAATGAAGATCAAAACCAATTTCCTAAATACTCTATTTTTCCTTGACTTACCCTTGAAGACAAATAAACGATGAAACTTTAAAGTACAAAAACTCTTTTAAACTTGCTCTAAACCACTGAAGAAGATAGAAAAAATATCTCTCAAAAACCTTATAGAAAACAACCCAAGAGATGGCTATTTATAGCCTCTCAAAGAAACTAACCGTTGCAGCCAGGAAAAGCCCAGAATACTCTTCTGATCGACCAACCGGTCGACCGGTCTAACGGTCATATTTTTGACCGTTGTGTCTGCGGTCGGCTGCTCGGTCGACCGGGCACAACCTGTCGGGTCGACCACCCAGTCGACCGGCAGTACCCGAGAGTGGGTACTTTTCAGTTGGTCAACCGCGCAGTCGACCGGCCTACATGGCTGGACTTGTGCGCGTCTGCGTGCACACCAGTCGACCAGTCCGATCGACTGACCATTGGTCCAGTCGACCGTCCGGTCGACCGCTAGCTGGTCTGGCTTGTATTTCAAAACTGAAAACTTGGTTACTTTAATTCCAATAAAATCCCATAAATACTCATAAATTTCACAAAAATAAGTTCTTGTTAGATCTTTGAATAACAAATATGTGTGATTAAAATTAACACATATTACAAACTATATGATATTTTTGTGATATAAAATATTTGACCTTAAACAAAAACCGTATTTTTCAAAAACCAAACTTTGAAATAGAAATCTGATTTTTCCCAAACTTGTATAAACACAAATACAAGATATTTAAACTCTTTTGAAGCATATCGTATATCGATATGATCACATGTACATGATATATCTATTCTTTTGACATGCCAAAGTTAGGTTTGTTAAATATAAAACTCTAAACACATGAATAGGATCATCAAAATAAGTTTATCTAAATATGTGAAGCATATATGTATATAGATCAAATCCAATATACATTAAACCATGTAACTTGTTTTGATTCATCTACTCATGAAAATGATATATATGTCTATTTAAAATCCAAAACCGGTTAAACCAAAAATTAAACTTATTGAACTTGTGTGTGTGTGTGTGAACTTGAGCATATGAATACTATCTATCTTTACACAAGATCTAAATAAACCGAAGTCTTCTTGTCGATCCTCATCTTCATGATGACCCTATCCAAACTCGATCCAATGAGCTTAACTCTAACCGAGTGCTAGATACGATCTTGACGCGCGGGCTCTTAATCTACATGTGTTAGCTCCCAAAAACTCATTTTTGAAGCTAAGCACCTACTAAGGTCTCGATAGTAAATCTGAAACTATATAAATACATGATTATTAGTATTATAACTACATGAGTTAATCATCATCAAAACTAGAATGATGGGCCTTTGGGCCAACACTAGCCACTGGGGTTGGTCGACCTACTTTACCCAACTCAAATGTTAGGAGTTTTTATATCTAAGATCGGTTGACAAAGATATTTTGAATAGCAGTAATCAGTCGACCAATTGGTCGACCGCCAGACAGCCAGAATAGGTAAAACGACTAGTTTTTTTATTTAAACTGCTTTGTCTTTTTTCAGACGGGCATTTTTAATTTTATTAGGGGTTTACTACTTGTTTTGTGCCCAGATAATCTTCTAATGATATTTACCTATTGCAAATAAACATGAGTCATTGGAGATAGTTTCACATCAATTTTTATCAAGAAAAGAAAAATCTGGAGAAAGTTTTGAAAATTGTTTAAAAAACTACAACTCTCAAGAGCTTTCATTCCAAATCATTTTTCAAGTTTTATACTCTCATGTTCATTTTTTAGCTAATTTTTTCTCTCACACAAACTTCTTAAACCTCAATTTTCATCTCTAAATTCTGGGAAGGTGTAAAGAGAGAATTGGTGATCTTTGTAGTCATCAAGAGATTGTATTCTTCATTTGGTTTGTACTCACCTCATGTGTGGAGGATTAAGATTGGTGTTGGACTCTGGATCTTGTGTAGACCATTATTATCGTGGTTCTTTTGTGACAATGTTTAGTAAATAATTGAAATCTTTCACGAGGTGAAGGTAGGGAAGTAGAGCGAGTTGCTCGAACCTCGAAATAAATTTTTTATATTTTTGGTTGTCATTTCCTCACTCTTGCTCATACTCTATTACTTATACTTGTTTTGATCCTTTCATTAGTCTTTATTCTACTTACTCTATATTGCTTGCATCATTCATACTTGTCGATTTTTCTCATTCAAGTAAGAAAGCAATTGTGCTCCACAATTCTTTATTTAGAAGAATTAAGATTAGAATTTCTAGAGCCCTTCATAGGAAATTTGGCTTCATTTCTTATTTATGAGTTAATTGTTTTTATTGTTCATTTTAATTGTTATATTTCCACTTTTGATAAGCATATGACCTATTCACCCCTAGGTAACTTTCAATTGGTATAGGAGCTTGGATGCTAGATCTTGGGTTTAACCACCTTAGAGAGATCCTCTTTTACTAGTCATTCATTTGCATTATTTATTTTTTTCACAGACTAGTCTCCATGGTTGAAGGTATTAAGACTCCATCCAAATATGATGGCCTTAACTTTCCCAGATGAAAAGTTAAGATGGCCATATTTTTATAATCTCTAGGAAGACGGTTGCAAAAAAGGTGACCAAACCCTTTATGTTTCGCGAGGTGATGAGGACACTTGGCTGATATTGCCTTGAAGAAACTTGATGTTAATGCCAAGGCTCACTATGCACTTTTACAAGCTTTAAATGATAATGATATATCTAGAGTTATTCATTGTAAAACTGATATGATATTTGGTCACATTTGATTGCAGACACAAGGGAACATCACAAGTCAAAAGAGCTAAAATAGGTCTTTTGCATTCCCAATATAATATTTCTTGCTTCTTTAGGTGATTTTATTAACAACGACCAAAAGGTGAGGGAGGTCAAATCAACAACTTTGAAGGAGCTTAATGGCAAGAAAGAAATCGAGTTCATTGCTCTCATAGAAAACCTTAAGACACATAAAATGGAGACAAAAAATAGAGAAGAGAAGACAATGCAAAAGAAAAAAACACTTGCCTTCTAGTCTACTCCACTTATCTCTGACGAAGATGAAGATGAACAAGAGGATGATGGAGATTTATCCCTTCTCACAACGAATGTGAGGAGAATATACAATAAGGTTAATGTCAACAACTGAAGAAGATGGCAAGGAAAGGAGTAAGAAAGATCATTTGCTATAATTGTAAAAAACCTGGACACATCATTGTCGAATGGCGGCCGGAGACAAAGAGCAAACCTACACCTCCAAAAAGCCCTACAAAGAAGGCTTTAAAATAAACATGTGATTCGGAGAGTGAATCTGAAGAAGAGTTAGACAGACAAATGTGTGTTTCATGGCAAATGATAACACACCTAAGGTAACTCCCGAAACCATTCTTGATGATTGTGAGTTAGTCATGGATGAACTTGGCAAAGCTTTTGAAGAACTTTCCAACAACTATGATTTTCTCAAAAAAAAATTTAAAAATGAAAAAAGAAAATGAACTTCTAACAAATCAATTGATTGTTGTTTCAAAGGAAAAAGAAATTTTATCTTCTACTCTTCACAAGATTCAAAATGATTTTGATGCATATAAAATTCATGTAAAGTAGACTTTTCATGCATTGATGAAAATGAGTTTCCTATGATCAAAAATAAAATAAATACTTTGAATAATGTTTTAAAGAAATGTGAGTTTGACAAAACTGGTTAGAAGTTATATTTCCTAAGAGGCAATTTAAAAGAAACCATCTACACATGTTTCTCACACACACCATCATGCTCACGCATAAGGACAACACATACATGCACATCATGCACACAATGCACATCTTGCATATAATTCACATCATGCTTTTATATATGCCAAGGTGCACTCACCTATTGTGGCCTAAAAGGTCATTAGCTAAGTTTTGTTTTCATAAGTTAAATAATTTGAAAATTTATGTTTAAGTTCAAAAAACTAACATTTTAGGACCCAAAAAGATTTGGGTATCAAAGTCAACAACTCTTTTAAATGATATAGGTACGCACCGAGACCCCGAGACATAGGGAGCGGTGGTTCCTTGATAATGGTTGCTCACGGCACACGACATAGGACATCAACAATTTTACAACACTATAAAGGTGTAGTGAAGGTGGCACCGTCACCTTTGGAGATGACTCAAAAGGTAAAATTATTGGTATATATAAGATTAAAATTGGCTCATCTCCTTTAACTGAAAATGTTGCTTTGGTTGAAAGTCTTACACATAATTTTTTAAGCATTAGTCAATTGTGTAACAAAAGTTTAAAGGTTTACTTGTGATATTATTTATGAGAAAAGTAATTTTCGTGTACTTACTAATTTTCGTGAGAATAATGTTTATATCATTGGCATGTTGAATTTACAATGCAATGTTATATTTAACCACTTTTAATGTAAATTCTTGGTTGTGACATGGAAAGTGATTGAGGTTTTACCTGCACAAAAATACAGAATTTCAGAACTTTTATAACAATAGTGCTAGGTGCTCAATTCTACCGCTATAGCAAGTGGCTATGCGGGTCGTGATCCACAAGGAGGGACTAGTGATGGAAGCTTCTTTAGTTAGTTCTCTTTTTATGCTACAATTAATGGTTAAAATTCTTCTTTAACTTCTTAAAAGAAAAGAGAAAAATAGAGTTATAGTTAAGTTAGGAAGAAAGTGGTAGAATGAGAAGGTGGCGAAAATAGAAGATGGATATATCCAAAGAAATTGAAAATGATGATAAAAGAATTAGGAGATAGTGGTGTTGGCGATCTAAACTAAAGTTAAAAGAAAAGAAAATTAACCTAAAAAACTTACTACCTCTTCGGCGCCTGCTTATCTTTGACCCGTATCGACGATGTACCTTTGTTTGAAGGCGAGCGAAGTATGACAAATAGGATCTTCCCATTCCCGGTTTACACTACGAAATGAAGGGGCAAGTTACACTACCATAGAAATGGACATCTATCACCATAAACCATCAACGACACTTGCAAGGGAAAGGCAACTTCGAGGGTATCGATTTCATTTGGATTCATAAACACAGAAGAGGGAAGCAAACAAAAACAAGAATAGAAAAAAAAAAAGAAAACTTCGATTCGATTCAAATAACAATGAAAGAAAAGATTATTTACACCAGTGTCACCCTCAGTACAAGCTTGCTCTTATTGCTCAATAAAACTCTCCTCTCAATTACATAAATAAAACAAAAATTACATAAAAGAAAATAAAAAACCTAAGTTACAAACTACAAATTACCCAAATTTCTACTCTCTGCTTCGTCGTTCCGTGTGTTCTCTGAAAAACTCTGTATTTATAGGTAAAACCCAACGCGGAGGGCGTACGAAGATAGGAGGAGCAAACGTTCCCCCAACAACCTCCAAACAGCCGCGAAAACGCGACTTTTGTCGCGTTTTCGCCACCTGCGTATGGCTAGGTAGCCACACCGGGCGGTGTAGCTCCTCGTTCAGCGATTTTCTGTTATCTGGTTCTGGATTTTTCGTTTTAACTTCTGGATTTAACGAAACGGCCTTTGATCTTTGACTTTAACCAATTGATTTGGAGGGATTTGTTCTAACTAGTTTTTAACCGATCTAATTTTTCTGATCTGCCCTGATTTTAAATTAAATGAGAATTTTGATGGGCTTTGGGCTCGTTTCTCTTTTCCTTCCTTTAGCTATGGGCTTGCAAATAAATTAAACAATAATTAGAATTAAAAGTAGAGTTTATTATATAATATGTATGAGAATATGATAATAATTATGTAATATCAGCGACCGATCACACCCCCATACCTATTTTTTGCTCGTCCTTGAGCAAAACAACAAAACTAAACCAAAAATTATTATACCACTTTCGCAGATCATGCGATTGCACTGAAGCTTGTGCGACAAGCCGTTAAACCTCTAGGTTACCTAGGGGATGAGTTTTGTCTCGTGAAGGTTTTGAGTGGATTGCACCTACAAATCCATAAAGAAAGAGAAACAAAAAGTTAGTATTTTCGAAAAGCATTTTGAAAAGAAAAATATTTGAAATATTATTGTAAGATTTAAGTAATCTATAAGTTATAAGAAAACTAAAATTTTCATTCTTAAACTTAGTCTCTATTAAAAATTTGTTATCAATCAAAGTAAAGAGTCAAATTGTGCTTCTCATCTAGTCTATTACTTTACCCTAAGTCATATGCACCTTCGTGACCGTGAAAATTTTGACTAAGGGTTTTTTAACTCTAACTCTTATTCCTTATTTATTTATTTATTTATTTTTGATGGTATTAGTCCTTAGTTTTATTAGGCCTTCTAACTTGCCCATGTAACGAGCCTTTAATAGGTGACTTCCAAACCAAATGGTCTTAGGGCACCGGGTGAGAAAACACCCCAATGACTTAAAGACTCGAGCAAACAAAGCCATAAAACAAAGGATTTTATTATATGAACCGCTTTTAGGCGTGAATATTTATGCTTTATGAGGCACAAATATCAGCTTAATTAGAGGATTTTATATATATATTTCTTTTTTTTTCAAACTTATCTAATCATCTTTTGCAAATATACCAAGACTTGCTTAAGCCAAAGCACCTAGCTAATCAATAATTATATTTTGTTTATTTTTCTTAGATATACATATATATATTTTATATAAGACATAAGAATCATTGTTTTTGAACCCTAAGTGTGTAAGTGTATAAAGTGCGCATATTTCATCAAGGCAAAGATCAAGACTAAATTACTTTGAAAATTATCTTCCTAACTCTAAAAATCAAACAAAGAATTTTATTTTGACCAAGTATAAGAAATCCTAATTATAATTCTCCTATTCGTTAAAATTGACTTAATTTCTTACAAAAAATATGTCAAAATATTATTTTTATTTTCAAAAAGTTTTTAAAAGTAAAGAAAATGTTAATTTTGTTCTCTTCTTTTTTAATAAAAAGGAAAACCTAAGTTATGTTAGACCTTCCCCACACCTATCCATGCATTGTCCTCAATGTATGAATTAATGCATAGATGCATGAAAAAATAAGAAAGGGAAGAAAAATATTACCTTAAGGTGGTGGTTCCGGTGGTGGTCTGATTGGTCCACGAAATGCGGCCCAATCGAATTTTCGTGGAGTTCAGAAGAATCCACTAGAAATCTCTCTAATATAACCCACTAAAATGTTGGATATATGAATAATTTTTATTAAGAATGTTACCCCATCTAATTTTTAAATTTCACAAAAAAATTCGGAGACAATTTTATCAACACTCTTGTCCTAAAATGGAGTGTGAAACGATGGAATGATTGACTTGGACTTAGGAAGTACAGGAACTAATACTGACTCAGGAAAGTGACTTACGTTAAGTAAAGGTTCAAGAGTCGTGATTGGTTAATGAAGTGGGTCCAAATCAAGAAGTTGAAACTCAAGGCCACATTCACTTCACAACAACAGAATGTGACTTAACATTGGTGATTCAAGTTCAAGAATGACATGTGTGGGGATCAAAGCTGGCTCTAAAATATTACTCAAGTTGGGTAACAAAACAGGAGTCAATACTGATTCAGGAATTTGAACTGGATCACAATTTGAGAATCTAGGTCACATTTCTCATTGACTTCAAATTTATAGAAATTAGAACTTGCCAATTTGTCAATGGAACATTCAAAAGTATGAAATTTATCAAGTTCAATATGATGATCATAAAAAATGGGCGATTCAATTTCATAACGAATTGGCACAGGATCCAATGTTGACTCGGAAAAAGATTGCAATCAGGTGAAAGCACCGAAGTCATTATTGAATCAAGAAGTAGAATTGAATCACCAAGTTGGGGTTCAGGTTCATATTCATTATCAAGTTAATTTCAGGAAAGGGATAACTTGCCAAACTGTCAATGTTATTTTCAAAATTTAGAGTTTGGGCAAGTTTAAATGGGAGTGCAGAAATGGAACCTTGTTTTTCAAAACCACATGATTCTTCGGCTCTAACAGAATGGTTAGCGACATTAGAAATTGTCAAACAGTGAGAATAGAGAGTTAGGACCATTAGATCTATGTCATGATTACGAGCGATTTGAGCCTGAGTCATGGCTTCAAGCATCTTTTCATAGTCAATTGGTTCATCATTTTGTTACGATTGGATTTGAAAAGATAAAGTTTTGTTTTGGAATTTGTGGTGAAATTATGAGTCCGTCAGATTTTATAATTGTTGCTTGGACTCACGCATACTCATTTTCAAGATTGATGATTTTTTATTTTGAACTGGTAGAATTGAGTATGAATCTTGCAAATATTGTGGACAAGGTGGATAAGGAGGACAAGTTGGTTGAAAATTGGACTCGGGGGAGGTGAATCCCTATTGACTTTGTGAAGAGTTGAAATTATTTTGGAAATTATGGTTATAAGATTGGGGCATGGGTTATATTGATTCGGATAAGACCAATACGGCACACTAGGTTGTTTAAAGTTATGATATGCCGAGTTGATAATATCCGAAAAAGAGGTCGGGGTGTAATATGGATTACCATTAAAATTAGAAAAATTATGTTATAAGACATATTATACAGGAAATGTCAAACACAAACAAAAAAACAAACAAATAAGTAAATAAATAAAAAGAATAAAAATCTAACCTAAGTTAGGGTAAACCTTTGACCTAGATGACTTCTAACTGGTTAGACTGTCCACGGGGGGTATATTGCTGAATCTGACCACATTGGTGGGAGGTATCCATGCAAAATCAACGAGCCTAGTTAAGCCAAACCACCAGCCTTTGGGGTTTTACCCCGCAATCCCCAACCTTAGTCACCATTTGGCAAGAGTTAGAACCAAATCAACTTCCCCCTTAGGTCAGTCTCCTATTTGAGTCTGAAATGTCCCTAAGGCCAACGTCTATTCAGTTTTAGTTAGGCTTGGATTAGTGAGTGAGGAGATTGTTTATGGGCTGAGGGTAATGGCTTCCTCACCTTATCTTGTTTGTAGGACAAGCCCTTAAATTAATTTAGTGCAGTGTACAAGTATATAGAAAAAAGTAACACTCAAGCAATATTTCATACAAGAATGAACCTTATGCTAAATGCTATGCACATATACCTTGGCTCCAGTACTCTTCAACAGTAAATTGAAAATGTAACGAAATAGACACGTGTCTAAATGCAAAGTCAAAATCATTTTTAGCATTTACAATCAACTTTTTACTGTTGTGTTAGAAATGTATATAGAGTGAATCAAACAAGAATATAAATTGTCATGCCCCACTTCCCAAAATATGGAATACAAGTACGTGACGATGGCCAGCAGATACTCACGAAGAGTGAAATCTCTGCCATGAGTACCTTAGGCTGTCAATAAAAAGCGGGATAGCACACATATATGTACATACAACCAAACACAGGGATAAAATCACATATATGAAAAACTGAATCATAAACAATATCATCAACTATATCTGAATAAAACAAGTCAAGAAGAAAACTGAACTCACTGGAGAACAGCGAAACCAGAATATGATCTACGAACAACTCTCTATACTAACTTTCTGATCTAAATACTAAAAATAATATAAAGGTCCGTCAGAAGCGGACTAGCAAGAGTACATGAAGGAAAAAACAATAAAAGAGAATATGAAAATCTAGTAACAATAAGTAGGACATAAGCAGTATCGAGAATTGAAAGTAATAACAATAACAGGATTAATCAGGAAGATAGATCATGTACAAGGAGACCGTGTATGCATAGTGTGACATGTATATAATGAACATGAAATGTCCTGGACAAGTAACTGTCGTGTAACATAATCACAAGATTACAAGAACTCGAGATCACAAGATGAAATAACATGGTATGTCCAAGAATGTCATGTAGTCAAGATAATGCATGTCACCTGAGTCTCAAGTGTCAGTATCTTGAAAATACATGTCAGGTATTAGATCACTGAAGGCAATGAAGGATATGATGTAAGTGCATATGTGTTCGGAAGGTAGGAGTGTACTAATATTCAGAGAAGGAGGGTTTAGAGTCAGCCTTCGATGCTCGTATGTGATGCTCAAAAACTCCAAAATGTATTCACAGATTTTCTTTACTCCTTCCGAATCATCATTGTAGCATAAGCTATTACGGGTCGATCCTCAGGGAGAGTGTGCGATAGAAGCATTCACGGTTTTGAAATTAAGTTTGTTTGAAGAAGGAAAATGAAAGTTCTTCTATGTTCAAGAAAAACAAAATTACATAGAAAGTAGAGAGAAAATTCTTTGTGGATTTTGTTGCATAAAAAGGAAAGGATAGAAAGGAAAATGAAATGAACTTGAATGTAGCTTGAAAAGAAAACTTTAAAAAGGAAACTTTGAAAGACTTTAGAGAGAAAAAACCATGACTAGCTAACTCTTCTAATTTACTAACTTACTAATCTCATAGGGTGAAGCATGCCTCATGTTGATTCATCGGCAAAGGTTCGCCTTGCTTGTTTGGTGAAAATATTTTCCCATGTAGAGGATGAGTGATCTTCTCGGCTTGACTTGTAGCCTCATTGATTCATCGGCTCCTGAGATAGATTTTTCGTGATGGAATCAAGGATTGTCACTCAAGGTAATGCTAAGGAAAAAGATACAAGATTCATTAATATATCAAAGCCATACTTGAGCTAGCACTGAAGTAAGAAAATTGCACTACTAATCAATAGCATAGCTAGGTGCTCCCATCTCCATGTTCCATCAAGACACTTGTTCTAAAGACAAGGCTCTAAATGAGGCTCACATGAATCATATGGAATGAAAACAAGCATTTGCCAAGAATTAAAGTAACTCATCTTCATTGGGGATAATAGAGACTTGAAATTACAAGACTACAATAAAGCATCCAATGAATCACATGAATTAGCAATCACCCAAAAGTTAGTAGTTAGTAAAGTTAGAGGTTAGCTAGTCATGTTAGAGAGTTAGCTAGACATTGAAGTAAAAAGCACACAACAATTCATTGTAGAAGAAGATGCAATAGAAATAAAAGCTTGAAGAAAGTAAAGCACAAGAAAGTAAAGCACTAGAATGAGTAAAAATAAGAAGAAAGAAGGATCAATTCTTGCATTTGAGTTGTCACCTCTCTAATTACAAGATCTCTCACTCTCTCTCTCTCTCTTAGCTGAATTCTAGAAGGAGAAAGAAGATTACAAGAGGACTAAAGAAAGCTAGAGAAAATCCCTACAATTCTCTCAAAAATACAAAGCTCTTCTCTCCTCTTCTCTCCTCCCTTTTTCGCTGAGGCCCTAGGGGTCTATTTGTAGGCTCTAGGGGATGAGGCCCTCAAATCTCAGCCGTGGGATTAAACGCTGGCTCAACGGCCAGATGCTTGCCGCGGATCCGCGGCCAGAGCCGCGTTTCCACGGCAGAATCTTGGCCGTTGCGCCAACGATTTCTGTTGCCATTCTGTTACTGTTATGCCTCGCTAGACCTTCTAGAAAGTTGGGAATATTCGTGGACGACTCCAGACCTGGGCTTCTGTTTTGGGCTTCTTCTTTTGGGCTCTTTAATTAATCCCTTAATTCCTTGAAATTCCTTGATTATGGGCCTTAATCTCCATTAATGGTGGACCTGAAAAAGGAGAGGAAAAAGCAATAAAAATCTTTATTTTTCTTTACATAAAGCATGATATGGAAGTGGAAAATGATGTAAAAATGAAATCCAATCACACCCCCATACCTAGCTTTTGCTCATCCCCTAGCAAAAAGAAAAAGAGAAAAAAAATCCTAGCTAAATTATTGAACCACATTCGTAGGTGTCACGATTGCACTGAGCTCGTACAAAACCTCTAGGTTACCCGAGAATAGGAGTGTTGTCTCCTGAGGGTTTTCAGCGGATTGCACCTATAAAATCCAAAGAAAAAATGTTAGTGAAAAAAATTTATGATCCATATTTTTCAAGAATTTCCTTGATCTATCGGTTTCAGGTTACCCTAAACTTGTCATTCTTTTTATTAGTGTCTATTTAGAGTTTTGTCTTCAACTTAGGTTAAGTTTTTAAGGAATAGAGCGAAAACTGGATTTTGCATCAAGCCTAGTATATATACATCTATATATATGAGGAATTTTTCTTAGACTAGAGTTCATTTATTTACTAATATATACAATGTATATTTTATTTATTTATTTATTTATTTACACCTCCTTAGCTTCCTTAGGCTTTCTAATTTACCCATGTAGCGAGCCTCTTACTGATGACTCCCAAACCAGTCGGTCTTAGTACACCAGATGAAGATACATCCCTAAGGTTCAAGGACTCGAGTAAACTAGGCCACGAATGCTAAGGACTTAATCACCTTTAGGCGTGACTGGCCATGCTTCTTAAGGCACAACTAACCAGCTTAATTAGTGGTTAAGTAATTATTTTATATATATATATATATATTTCTTTATTTATTATTATATATATGTGTAAATAGAATCACTAAGCCTTTGATTAATCCCTCAATATGTTTAATGTATATAATGCTAAAGAGAGAATTAAAATCTAGCTATCTTTCTTATCGTTTTTTTCTTAACCTAAAAATCCAACAAAACTCCTCTTTTCAACTTATATTAAGAAATCTTAGTTTAGAATATCCTTAATTCTTAAGATCAAGTTTGATTCTTTAAAAATGGATCAAAATTTTTTTTTTTAAGGTTTTATCTAACAAGAAAAAGAAAATGAAAAATCTAAAGAAAATGAAAAATCCTAAAAAAAAAATCTAAAGAAATTTCTAACAAGAAAAAGAAAATGAAAAATCTAAAGAAAATGAAAAATTCTAAAAATGAAAAATCTAAAGAAAATAAAAAATCCTAAAAAGAAAATAAAAAATCCTAAGTTAGTATCTACCACCCCATACCTATCTCATGCATTGTCCCCAATGTATGCAAGATAAAGTATGCATGAAATAGGTAAAGAAACAGTGTCAACCTCATCGTCGTTTTGGACCAGCGGTGGTGCTGGGTCTAGCCGACTGTGAACGCCGAAGACCTTCCTCAATATGGTCTAATCGAGACATCTGCTTCTCAACTTGCTTGCGCAGTGGACTTTGTCCCCGGAATATTTTCTTCATGCCCCGCCAAATGGTGGACATGAAGGCACGTGAATCTGCAGGGGGGTCCTGTCGCCAAAAGGCAGGATCATCCTCTTCCTCTAAACTTTCCTCTGAAGAGGACTCCACTAGCACATCTTCGGACTGGACACTAGGGGTCCAGACTGCATGTAAACAACTATTATAGGCACTAGTGGCCCTCTCGTGTGCTATGAACACCCTGTCATATGTGTCAAACACATCATCCGGTAGAAAGTCCTACATAGACGAGTAATCAGAATAAGGTGTGAATACTTAGCACCACGGGTGCGTGAGGAATTGGCAATGATAGAATGGAAGATGGTCTTGTTAATGCAGACCGTGTGCTGCCGGGTCATGAGGTCGTGTATTATTTGCAGCACAGGCCTGTTGAAAGAAGTGGTGTGGTCCAGTCCTAGAATATTGTGTTGGGTCAATCGACCAACGCAATGCACATTACGAAAAGTGGTACTGGCTTTGAGCCCTCGGTCCTGTTCTGTGCAGCGAGCCCCCATGATGGACATGTAGTCAATGGAGGAAGGGGGTCGCTGTGTTGTGGGTAACAGGAGACGTGAGTGAGTTCCTCAAGTAGAGGAAGTGTGATAAAGATGTCACCCAGGGGCATATGAACCGCGAATTGGTACGTGTCTAAATTCACCGAAGCATGATCGATGGAAGTGTAAAATGATTTAACTAGTTCAGGGCAATAACATGCTTCACGTTCAGAATTATCATACACTAGAGCATACCAATCCCAAGCACGGATTCTATCTAGAAAAATATGCCCATACCGATTATGATCACTAAAAATTCTTGAATAATCTTTCTCTGCAAATAAGGATGGTGCCATGCTAAAGGATGTAAAGCAACGCAAGAGATCAGAGAATTAGAATGCAAACCACCCCCAGAATACGTGGGGGGAAACAAAATCCTAATTGCAGAGGGCACTCGGCAGAGAAATCAGACGATCGGGTACTGGATCGGGAAAGTGCAGGAAACAGCGACTGCAACAGAACTTGGCGGTGCACCAGGGAAGCTCAGATGGCCGCGGAAGCGCGGCGTTTGCAGAGAAAACGCGACAGGGAAGAGGAGTCTGTGGTGGAGAAAAATTGAGGGGCGGCGCTGTAGTGGGTGTTTCAGATCTGAGATGAGATCTAGGGTGAGGGGAGAGACTTGGGGTTAGATGGTATTGAAAAATACACCTAGAGGGGGGGTGAATAGGTGTAAGTGCTAATCTAAAACTAAATGCAAAACTAAGTGCGCTAAATGCGGAAGCTAATGCAAATTATGCACAAACTAATACAATACAACAAGTGTAGCCGAATTCCCCTTGCGAGGCTCTGGACTAACTCCCCTTGATTCCCCTTGAAATGGGTTGAGGTGCTATGTGAAGCTCTTGTTGGATGAGTATAAGTTAGGCACACACACACAAGCAATCCAAGCAATGTGCACACACAATTAAGCCAAGCAATCAAGGATATAGCAATATGGATTATGCAAGGCACAACACAAGCAAATAAATATGACAAGATGAATTATGCTCAACACAAGCAAATATGATATGAATGAAGTATGATGCTTTGCACAATAAAAATGAGAGAGAGTTAGAGAGACAATGGATCAATCGCAAAGACCAAGATATGTTTCAAGGTTCGAGCACCTTGCTCTACATCCCCGCCTACACCACCGTGTAGGATTTCCAATCCACTATCTCCCACCGAGGGAACCTCTACCGAAGAGGATTTGTTACAACACTAGGAGTACCAAACTCCTCTCTCAAACAACAACCTCCACCGAGGCCAACAACCAACCAACAACCACCTCTACCGAAGAGGCTCACAACCAACACAATCACCTTTACCTAAGAGGGATCCAAACAATACCACTCCGATCACCTCTACCGAAGAGGGATTCACAAAGCAAGGAGGGTTTACAATAAGTGGTTACAAAGACCACAAGCACAATCTATCTTTCTTTTCACTTTTCTTTTTCCACAAAAACAAGATCCTAATAGATTAGGATAGGTGAAAGCTCAAGTGTGGAAACAAGGTTTTTTGGAAACCAGTAACAAAGAAAATCTACTTGGGAAATCACTTGTAAATGATAGATAACGAAAAACAAAACAATCTCCCAAAACCCTAGCTTTCTTTGATTTTCCAAAAACCCAAAAACAAATAAGATGAAATCTTTTTGACTTAAAAACTCTTTTAAAACTCTTTTAAACACTAGAGAAAGTCTGGAATTTTTCTCCTTGAAAAACTTTGCCAAAATCCCAAAGAAATGGGGTTTATATAGGCCAAAACAGAAACTAGCCGTTAGAGCTGAGCTGGCAGCTCTGACAGGCAACGGTCGACCGGCCGGTCGACCGTCCAACGGTCATATTTTGACCCGTTGGAGCTATCGGTCGACCGCCCGGTCGACCCAAACTAACAGAGAGCAGAGCTCTCTGCAGCGGTCGACCGTCCGGTCGACCCAAGCAAAAAAAGAGAGCAGAGCTCTCGGCCCGGTCGACCGGTACGGTCGACCGTCCCAAGTCTGCCAAACGTGCACAGATCTGTGCACGTCCGGTCGACCGGCCCGGTCGACCGACTTCAGCCAAGTCGACTAATCAGGTTAGTAGTCGACTGGTTGAAGCCTGGAACAGATTTATGGGTCAGAAAAACAGTTAGAAATATTTTCTAGAAATCTTTTAACACTTCAAAAATTCTATAAAACTTGTTTTATCTTTTTGTATTGAAACATAAACAAGTGATAAAAATTTCAAACATATATCAACATATCAATTCATTTTGTGTCTTGCCAATTTTATCAAAAACCAAAACTTGTATTTTTATCAAACTTGGTTTTTCAACACATGAATAGGGATATCAAAATAAGTTTGTTTAGCACGTTTAAACCATGTATGTATATCTAGAACATATCTAATATACATAGAAGTAAAGTAAACTTGTTTTGATCTACTATTCATGAAAACCAAATCCAAAACATAAAAACGTGTGTGTTTGTGCACTTGAACATATCAACTATTCTAAACTTTACAAATGGATCTAAAAACTCATAGTCTAAACTAGGATACCTAAGTCTCTTGACGATCTTCCATCTTCAAGTAGACTTTCTCCCAAACGCGTGATCCACCGAGTGCAAAGGAAAGATCTTGAAGCTTGAGCACCGGAATCACCATGATAAGCTTCCAAACACCTCTTGTTGAAGCTAATCACAAACTAATATCTTGGTTAATGATCTGAAACTTAAACACAAGATTATTAGTAAACATAACTACATGAGTTAATCATCATCAAAACTAGGGTGGAAGGCCTTTGGGCCAACAATCTCCCCCTTTTTGATGATGACAAAACTCATAGAGTTATATATGCATGGATTAAAGTAAAGCTTCAAAGAAGCTCCCCCTTAACTCATGCATAGCCAAATAAACATAATAATATCCAATGAAGGCTCTTAAAAACATGAATGCACAAATATGCATAAACAATAAAGGTTCTAGATACCAATGAAATATTTAAAGCAAAGCATGCTCTAGATACCAATTAACAAATAAACATTTTCTAGATGCTCTAGATACCAATAAACATACATTAAACTATATTAAACTTAATATATGTAAAAACATAACTATGCATATATATAAACTCACAAATAATTCTCCCCCTTTTTGTCAATCATCAACAAAGGGGTAAACATTCAAAAAACTATAAATAAAATGAGGGGTAAAATTTTCTCCCCCTTTTTGTGTCAATCAAAACAATGCAAACAATGGTCTCCCCCTTTTTATCTAAAACAAAAACAAAGTCAATAAGGGGTGACTACAAACATGATATCATTAAAAATATGTCAATGAAGCATCTTGATACCAATGAAGATAAACAGAGATTAATAGATGTTATATGCTATATACATTCATGAAGAGGAAGACGCTAAGTTAGCTTCCCTACACATATGAGTTACATGAAGAAAGGAAGACACGCCCTAATTCACATAACACAAAATATGTAACGCATAAAAGGAGATGTGAAGCTCCCCCTACACACGTGTACCACATAAGGAAGAGTTGTCAAGCTCTTCAATACAAGATACACTCAACATGAATTTATACACATATAGGCAATGTAAAATAAATATGTTTTTCTTAAACAAAATTTTGAGATACCAATTTAAAACATTTAACATAAACATCTTGATATCATTAAGAGAAATGTTTCTTTTAAAACATATGATACCAATTTGAAACTATATTTTAACATAAAGCAAGGGAGTGGAAATCAAATACCAATTGAAAGACAACATCAAATTTTCTCCCCCTTTATGAAATACCAACTAAACATATGCATAAGCTTGTTAAAATACCAATTGAAAACAAATCAAACATTAGAAATTTTTCAAGCTTAGCATAAAGATATATATGTATGAAAGTTAGATACCAATTGACATTGATATTCTTGAAAGAGTAAGCATACATATACAAAACATATATGAGTATACAAAAAGATCAAAATTGATACCAATTAAAAGTGTTCAATGATACCAATTAAATTGATACCAATTGAATGAATAGGGTCAAGTGTATATCTCATATTATAACGAAGAATATGAACTAGTTAAAATGAAAAGTTTTGTTAACTAGTACGAAATCCTTCAAGCAAGGAATAAATACAAATCATTTTTCATAAAAATGAAATCCACATGATAATCAACGCTCTAATCCAATTAAGCATAAAAATGTCTCATGAAAACAAAACATGAGCAAATAATAAATGTGAGTGTACAAGTCAAGTATGGAGATCACAATCATGAAAATTTGTTCAATTAAGTTCAATTATTCCTTTAAACAAGAAAACTAAAAATTAATATTATTTAATCTTCAAGGCATATGTATGTCTAATACAAACCAAAGTATACATACATATCCAAGATACAAACGAGTCCACAAGGATATATGCATGAAGGCACGTGGCTCAAAAAGGATATTCATGTATATCTAATAGTTTAGACAAGGTAAACATATACATGAAGTTTAAATACCAATTCAAAGAAAACATGAAAAGCATGAAAAGTACGAAAATTTAGCTTTTCATTAAAACAATTTGATACCAATTTTTTTTCAAGGTATATGTATGATTTGTCAACACAAGAAGTATACATACATATCCCTTAAACACACTTTGAGTCCATAATAGATATTTGCATGAAAGGCAAATGACTCAAGGGGTATACATGTATATCTTCAAGTTTGGCAAAATACACATATACATGAAATGAAAACTCATAATCATAAAAACAAATACCAAAAATGGAATACAAGTTTAAAATGTATGAATCATCAAAACTAGACTATACTAGCACATCTAATGGGAACAAACAAGCATTCAATCCCAAACATATATAGATTTGTTTGTAGCCCATCATATGTACAAATATAAATCCTAGTCTTAATGAAAACTAACATCTAAACATATATTCAAAACATGAAGTATCAAAACAAACACGAATATTATTTTGCTATATAAACAAGCAAAGATTCATCAAAAATTCTTTTATCAAACTTCTAGGTATATGTATGATTCATCCAAATTTAACAATATACATACATATCCCAACCGTAAACGAGTCTATTAAAAGTATTTGCATGAAGGCAAAAGACTCATGGGTATACATGTATATTTATTAGGTTTGAATTCAAAATACATATACATGAAGTAAAAACATGAAAATAGGCATAGCAAGTATAAATGAAGGAATCATCAAAACTAGCTTATACATGTGCATATAATGGGTACAAATGAGCATGAAGTGCAAACATATAAAAGTCAATTTGTTCTCACTATGTGTACATGCATACATGCAAGTTTTGATAAAATCTACATCTAAACTAGTTTATACCACATAAAGCATAAAACAACAAAAAATCATCATGAGAAAACTAAAATATGATTACTATGTAAATTCACATGTATTAGATTCATGATGTACATTATAGCTAAACAAAAGGTGAGAACACTAAATATGGGTTCATATAAGCAAGTGTGTCTCAAATACTATACATGTATGTCAAGGATCTAATAAACATGGAATGAACATACTAATCCATAGACATCAAAAACATGCTATAAACATGAATATTGAAAGCATGTAAACAATAAATGAGGAGTTAGCATAGTTACCAAAACCGAAGAAGCAACTTTCTTTGTCTCCAAAACGTGGTGGTCCTCTCCACCAAATCTTCCCTTGAAAGTGATGCATCCAAATGATTTTCTTTAAGTCCGGAACGCATCCTCTTCAAGGTACGGCCACTCTCACGTCATGTGAGAGCTCACACCTACATCAAAAATAGGAGGGGTGGTCTTTGGTACCCATACTCTTTTGGGTCCATGGAGGTTAGTACCTTCTCTAATCCAAACAAAATTCTTTGCTAAATTAGGAGTATGTAATCTATCATAGCAAAATTTAGCAAGGTGGCCCGTACGACCACAATGTGTACATGTGTACACATGAGCATACATGTGTTGACGGTGTCCGTGAGGAGCATGTGTATGCCGTGGAGGGTGTGCATGAAAAGATGGAACTTGCTTCTTTCGAACCAAGGATTCCAAGCGTGTATGATTCATGACACATTGGCTCATAGTGGAGCCCAAACAATCTACTCTCTTCTTAAGTAAACAAATATCATCATTAATTCTAGAAGAAGAGGTACATGCATTAGGTGATGGAACTACCCTAGCATGGCAAACATGTGCATCTATCTTATTTTGTAAAACAACATTTTTCTTTAAACATATTTCTAAATCTTTAGAAATTGAAGCAATCTTAATTTTCAAAGAATCATTTTCTTTTAAAACAAAATCAACTTTTGAAGACAAATTTTCATTTTTCTTCAAAATAGCATGGCAATCATTTTTAGACTTTAAAAAATTATTTTCTTTTAGTGCAAGTTCTAATTGAGATCTCAATGAATCCCTTTCATTATAGACCTCAACCTTCTCTTGCAAAACATTGTTAAGTCTAGCATGCAAACTCTTATTTTCTTGTTCAATTCCTAGACTTTTCTTTTGCAAAATCTTATATTTCTCAAGCAATTTTTCACACACAATAGATAGTTCTTCATTTAAAGCATGTGGATCAACAAAATCATTTGAAGAACTAGCACTATCATCACAATCTAAGTGGGGTTCCGAATGTACCTCAAGGGAGTCATTCCCTTGGACCATGAAGCATTGTGAATCGGATTCTCCACTAGATTCCTCTTCTTGAATTTGCACTTGAAGCTCCGAGGTGGTGGTGGTTGTTGTCAATTTGTTCCACACTGCAAAGGCGGAATCAATGTTAGAAACACACATAAGATAATCTTTAGGTAATGTGCTTCTAATGGCCTCTAGGGCTTATGCATTGGCCCCTATATGATTGCGATCACTACGGAAGGATTCCTTGGTAATAGCAAGATAAACTTTATGACCGAGGGTTTGTAAATAAACGGTCATCCTAATCTTCCAAACATGAATGTTGGAAGGGTCATACATAGGTGGGGTCATGAAGGCCATGGTAAACTAAATATGTGCAAACAAGCAAATGCAAACAATAGATTAGCAAGCAAATGGATCTCACTCCTAGGATGTTAAGCCTAAGTATCAGGAGCACTAGCTCTGATACCAATTGAAAAAATACACCTAGAGGGGGGGTGAATAGGTGTAAGTGCTAATCTAGAACTAAATGCAAAACTAAGTGCGCTAAATGCGGAAGCTAATGCAAATTATGCACAAACTAATACAATACAACAAGTGTAGCCGAATTCCCCTTGCGAGGCTCTGGACTAACTCCCCTTGATTCCCCTTGAAATGGGTTGAGGTGCTATGTGAAGCTCTTGTTGGATGAGTATAAGTTAGGCACACACACACAAGCAATCCAAGCAATGTGCACACACAATCAAGCCAAGCAATCAAGGATATAGCAATATGGATTATGCAAGGCACAACACAAGCAAATAAATATGACAAGATGAATTATGCTCAACACAAGCAAATATGATATGAATGAAGTATGATGCTTTGCACAATAAAAATGAGAGAGAGTTAGAGAGACAATGGATCAATCGCAAAGACCAAGATATGTTTCGAGGTTCGAGCACCTTGCTCTACATCCCCGCCTACACCACCGTTTTGGATTTCCAATCCACTATCTCCCACCGAGGGAACCTCTACCGAAGAGGATTTGTTACAACACTAGAAGTACCAAACTCCTCTCTCAAACAACAACCTCCACCGAGGCTAACAACCAACCAACAACCACCTCTACCGAAGAGGCTCACAACCAACACAATCACCTCTACCTAAGAGGGATTCAAAACAATACCACTCCGATCATCTCTACCGAAGAGGGATTCACAAAAGCAAGGAGGGTTTACAATAAGTGGTTACAAAGACCACAAACACAATCTATCTTTCTTTTCTCTTTTCTTTTTCCACAAAAACAAGATCCTAATAGATTAGGATAGGTGATAGCTCAAGTGTGGAAACAAGGTGTTTTTGAAAACCAGCAACAAAGAAAATCTACTTGGGAAATCACTTGTAAATGATAGAAAACGAAAAACAAAACAATCTCCCAAAACCCTAGCTTTCTTTGATTTTCCAAAAACCCAAAAAACAAATAAGATGAAATCTTTTTGACTTAAAAACTCTTTTAAAACTCTTTTAAACACTAGAGAAAGTCTGGAATTTTTCTCCTTGAAAACCTTTGCAAAAATCCCAAAGAGATGGGGTTTATATAGGCCAAAACAGAAACTAGCCGTTAGAGCTGAGCTGGCAGCTCTGACAGGCAACGGTCGACCGGCCGGTCGACCGTCCAACGGTCATATTTTGACCCGTTGGAGCTACCGGTCGACCGCCCGGTCGACCCAAACTAACAGAGAGCAGAGCTCTCTGCAGCGGTCGACCGTCCGGTCGACCCAAGCAAAAACAGAGAGCAGAGCTCTCGGCCCGGTCGACCGGTACGGTCGACCGTCCCAAGTCTGCCAAATGTGCACAGATCTGTGCACGTCCGTTGACCGGCCCGGTCGACCGGACTTCAGCCAAGTCGACTAATCAGGTTAGTAGTCGACTGGTTGAAGCCTGGAACAGATTTATGGGTCAGAAAAACAGTTAGAAATATTTTCTAGAAATCTTTTAACACTTCAAAAATTCTATAAAACTTGTTTTTATCTTTTTGTATTGAAACATAAACAAGTGATAAAAATTTCAAGACATATATCAACATATCAATTCATTTTTGTGTCTTGCCAATTTTATCAAAACCAAACTTGTATTTTTATCAACTTGGTTTTTCAACACATGAATAGGGATATCAAATAAGTTTGTTTAGCACGTTTAAACCATGTATGTATATCTAGAACATATCTAATATACATAGAAGTAAAGTAAACTTGTTTTGATCTACTATTCATGAAAACCAAATCCAAAACATAAAAACGTGTGTGTTTGTGCACTTGAGCATATCAACTATTCTAAACTTTACAAATGGATCTAAAAACTCATAGTCTAAACTAGGATACCTAAGTCTCTTGACGATCTTCCATCTTCAAGTAGACTTGCTCCCAAACGCGTGATCCACCGAGTGCAAAGGAAAGATCTTGAAGCTTGAGCACTGGAATCACCATGATAAGCTTCCAAACACCTCTTGTTGAAGCTAATCACAAACTAATATCTTGGTTAATGATCTGAAACTTAAACACAAGATTATTAGTAAACATAACTACATGAGTTAATCATCATCAAAACTAGGGTGGAAGGCCTTTGGCCAACATGTATTTATAGCTAGCTGAGAGAGTTAAATTCCCAAAATTACCCTAGGTTGAATTAGGTATTTACAACCCTAGAGTGATTTAAAAGGAAGTCATGAAGAGAGGGAATTCTTGGTGCCATTTAGCACCAAAGTCTACTTATCTGTAGTTATTACATTTTTATTTTTTATTTTTTTATTTTTTTGTCTTTTTTTATAATTTTTTTATTTTTTTATTTTTTATTTTTATTTGTATTATTTACAAAAGGGGTCCCAAAATGATATGCAGGGAGAACAGGGAAAATGTACAAATGAAATGGTCACATGTAGACTGGGTCACAAAGACCCAGTTCATGAACATCTTGTGACTCGAACTCAGTGGTAAAAAACGGCTTCTTGACAGTGAAAGTATTGCCATTTTTTGGATCAAAAATTTCAATGGCACCATGAGAGAATACCTTTTGAACAATGTATGGTCCTGACCACCTGGTTTTCAATTTACCAGGGAAAAGGTGGAGTCTTGAGTTATATAACAGAACCTTTTGTCCTGAGACAAAAATTTTCCGATGAATGAATTTATCATGGAAGAGCTTAGTTCTGTGTTTTGCTATCCGAGCGTTGTCATATGCCTCGTTTCTCAGCTCTTCTAGCTCGGATATTTGTAATTTTCTCAAGGCATCGGCTTTATCCAAATCCAAGTTCAGCTGCTTTAATGCCCACATAGCTCGGTGTTCTAACTCCACAAGAAAGTGACAGGGTTTTTCAAATATAACTCGATATGGAGACATACCGAGGACAGTCTTATAAGCGGTCCTGTATGCCCATAAGGCATCAGTGAGTTTGATGGACCAATCTTTACGATTCTGTCCAACGGTTTTCTCTAATATGAGTTTGATTTGTCTATTAGTGACTTCAATTTGCCCGTTAGTCTGAGGATGGTATGCCGTGGATAATTTGTGAGAAATAGAGTATTTGTGCATTAGGGCTTCAAAAGCCCGATTGCAGAAATGGCTCTCATTATCACTAATTATTGCACGGGGGGCTCCGAAGCGTGAGATGATATTTTCCCGTAAGAACTTGATGACAACTTGGTTGTCATTTGTCCTTGTTGGAACTGCTTCAGCCCATTTGGAAACATAATCTACAGCTATCAAAATGTATTGGTTGCCATAGGACAGAGGAAAGGGTCCAATAAAGTCAATGCCCCACAGATCAAAAATTTCGACCTCCAAGATGGGTGTAAGGGGCATCATGTCTTTCCGCGTGATTCGACCCGTCATTTGACATCTGTCACATGGCTTGCAAAAAGTATATGCATCCTTAAAGAAAGTGGGCAGTAAAATCTACTCTGAAGTAGTTTCTCAGCAATTTTTCGTGGACCAAAATGTCCACCACAAGCTAGCTTATGACAGAATGTCAAGACACCCTGATGTTCATCCTCAGGAAGACACATTCGTATTATCTGGTCAGGACAATATTTGAATAAATACGGTTCATCCCAAAGGAGAACCTCATTTGACTCATGAAACGGTGTTTGTCCTGACCTGACCAATCGGAAGGTGTTCGCCCGATTGCAAGGTAATTTGCTATATCAGCATACCAGGGATCTTTACACATTGTAAAAATGTGTTCGTCAAGGAAATTGTCATCTATTGGTATTGTCTCTTTTGGTGCATTGGGGATTCTTGACAGATGATCAGCTACCATATTCTCACGCCCGTTTTATCCTTGATTTCCAATCAAACTCTTGCAAAAGAAGTATCCATCGAATAACTCTTGCCTTTGAATCCTTCTTTTGCATTAGGCATTTGAGGGCGGAGTGATCGGTGAAATAGTTGTCCTGGACCCTAGCAGGTATTGGCGAAATTTTTCCAACGCAAACACAACAGCTAAAAATTCCTTTTCAGTAGTTGCGTAATTGAGTTGGGCTTCATTCAGTGTCCTACTAGCATAGTAGATTACGTGTTGCCAAGTATCAATGCGCTGCCCTAGAACAGCGCTGCCCTAGCACAGCGCCGATAGCATAATCCGAGGCATCACACATAATCTCAAATGGCTTAGTCCAATCTGGCGCAGAAATTATCGGCGCTGAGACAAATCTACACTTAAGCTCCTCCCAGGCTTCTAAACATTCTTCATCGAATTTAAAAGGTACATCTTTTCCTAAGAGATTTGTCAAAGGTCTAGCAATTTTGCTAAACCCTTAAATGAATCGTCTGTAGAAACTGGCATGCCCTAAAAATGATCTAATGTCTTTTAAGCATGTTGGCTCAGGGAGCTTTGTTATTACTTCCACTTTAGAATTATCCACCTCAATTACTTTATTTGAAACTTCATGCCCAAGAACGATTCCTTGCTTTACCATAAAGTGACACTTCTCCCAGTTGAGTGTCAAGTTTTTCTCCATGCAGCGTTGTAGAACCAGCTTAAGATGGTACAAGCATTGTTCAAAGGAATCGCCATAATTCGAAAAATCATCCATGAAAATCTCTAAGAATTTCTCCACCATGTCTGAAAAAAGGCTCAGCATGCAACGTTGAAACGTTGCGGGAGCATTGCATAGGCCGAAGGGCATTCTTCGGTATGCAAATGTTCCAAAGGGACAGGTGAAGGTGGTTTTGTCTTGATCTTCGGGAGCGATAGGGATTTGATTATATACTGAATATCCATCCAGGAAATAGTAGTACTCATGTCCCGCTAGTCTCTCGAGCATTTTGTCAATGAACAGAAGGGGAAAGTGGTCTTTACGTGTGGCAGTGTTCAACGTTCGGTAATCGATACAAACTCGAATCTTCGTTGGAAGTCGTATTTGTACCTACTCTTTCTTCTCGTTTTCTACCACAGTAAATCCTGCTTTCTTTAGCACAGCGTGGACTGGACTTACCCATTGGCTATCGGATATGGGATAGATAATCCCATTGTCTAACAGCTTCAAAATCTCCGCTCTAACAGCCTCCTGCATGATTGGGTTCAGTTTACACTGTGGGTCGCGTTTTGGTTTAGCATCCTCCATCAAATGAATCCGGTGTTGTACTATAGAAGGACTAATCCCCTTTATGTCAGCCATGGTCCAACCAATGGCCTCTCGATTTTCTCTTAACACTGTAAGAAGGTCCTCTTCTTGTTGCTTCGTGAGATGGATGCAATGATCACGGGAAAAGCTTCATTCTCATCCAAGTACTGGTACTTGAGATGGTTGGGAAGAATCTTAAGCTCAGAAGAAGGGACAGGATCTATCAATGGTTGTTCTTGGTGCACGGGAAGAATAGGGGTGGTATTAGTGGCCCATTCCACAGTGGATTCAACAATCTGATCAAGGTTGAAGTCATCAGACTCCAACTCAAATTCTTCATCGGACTCATATTCAACCTCCATGTCATGTTCACTTGTTAAACCCTCAATTAAGTTCACTTCAAATGACTCATTATCCAAATCTCGAGGTTGTTTTCCCAAGTGGAAAACATTCACCTTTTTTGTCATATCTCCAAAAGTTAGACGCATCGAGCCATTCCTATAGTTGATGATCGCATTTGCAGTGGCTAGGAAAGGGCGTCCGAGAATGACAGGTGTCTGTGCTTTGTGATTATATACGGGTTGCGTCTCTAGAACAATGAAGTTTATGGGTTAAATGAATTCCCTGATCCGTATTAAAACATCTGTAATCACCCCATTGGGAATCTTTACAGAGCAATCATCCAGTTGTATAGTAACTTTAGTTGGACGGAGGTCGCCTAACCCAAGTTGTTGATACACAGAAAAGGAAGAAGATTGTGTTGGCCCAGAGGCCTTCCACTCTAGTTTTGATGATGATTAACTCATGTAGTTATGTGTACTAATAATCTTGTGATTTTAGTTTCAGATCATTAATCAAGTTATTAGTAGGTGATTAGCTTCAACAAGATGATTTGGAAGCTTTCACATGTTGATTCAAGAGCCCGAGCGTCAAAGATCATATATAGCACTTGCTCGGTGGATCAAGGAGTTTTGGATCGAGTCGGCTTGGAGACGGCGCTCTACAAGAAGTCTTCGGTACCATAGTTTAGTTTTGTGTTTAGATCCAAATTGTAAAGATTAGAATAGTATGATATGCTCAAGTTCACAAAACACACACGTTTCATGTTTTGAATATTGGTTTTCGATTTTTCGGTTTTAGGTTTAACCGATCTTGATTTTCATGAATAGATAGATCAAAACAAGTTTACATGGTTTAATGTATATTAGATTTGTTTTATATACATGCATGCTTAATTTCCTAGACAAACTTAGTTTTGACTTACCTATTCATGTGTTTATGTTTTGGTATTTTTAACAAAACATATTTTGGAATTAATGTCAAAAACATGGATATATTATATGTTTCATGTATATAGGATTATATCCATATACATCATGCCTAAATGTTATTTAATATCATGTTTTTGTATTTGGAAGAGTTTTGGACAAAATGTATTTTCTATTCAAAAATTCAAGTTTTAGAAAATACAGTTTTTGGTTTTTGGCAAAATTTCTATAACAAAAAAATAGTTCAAAATGTTTGAGATTTGTGTTAAACTTTTTAACACAAGTTTGTATTTCAATGAAAAATGATAAAACTATTTTTGTGGATTTTTAGAGATTTAATGGGATTTTTAGGATTAAAATTACATGTTTTTGCTGACCAGAACAGTCTCTGCCAGGCTAGGTCGGTCGACCGCACGGGTCGACCGCACCAAGTAGCCGGTCGACCGTATCAGTCGACCGACGTGCACGGATACGTGCACGCTGGCTGCCTCATGGTTCGGTAGACCGCACGGGCGACCAACTGCATGCAGGCAACTCTCTGTTTGTTTCGGTCGACCGGGCGGTCGACCGGTTGCTGGCTACGGTTAAAATGTGACCGTTGGCCGGTCGACCTCACGGTCGACCGGTAGGTCAATTTTGGCAGTTTCTGCCGCCAACGGCTATATTGTTCTGGGGGCTATAAATACCCCATTAATGGCCAGTTTTTCACAAGATTTTTTGTGCGAATTTTTCCTTACTCTCTGGTTTTTCACAGCAATCAAAAGAAGTTTTTGGATTTAATTGAACAATCTATTTGGTGTTTTTGCTAGGGTTTGGAATATCAAAGTAAAGGATTTTGGGAAAAGTGTTTTGATTCAACTTCTATATCTTAGTTTCAGTTTTTCCCAGGATTTTCTTTGTTTTTGATTTCCATTCCATTGGTTTTCTCCACACTTGAGCTACATCTACTTTCTTATTCTATAGGATCTTTGTGTGGGAGAAGAGATTGTTTGTGGTTGTTGTTAGACCACCAGTTGTAAACCTTATCTTTGCTTGGCTTTGTACCTTTGGGTTGTATCCCTCAAGTTGTGAGGTGATCCTTGTATTGGTTTGTGCTAATCCCTCAAGTTGTGAGGTGATTGTTGTTGGCTTGAAGTTGTGCCTCAAGGAGGAGGTTGTGTTTGTAAGGAGAGGAGTTGGGTACTCCTTGTAATTGTTATTGCCCCAAATCCTCGGTGGAGGTTCCCTTTGTGGGAGTCCTTTGTGGACAAGCTAGGGGACTTAAAATCCTTCTGGGTGAAGGCGGGGATGTAGAGCTGGGTGCTCGAACCTCGAACATATCTTGTTGTTTGCGCTTGATCTCTTGGCTCTTACTCTCTCTCTTTACTTTGTGCCTTGCATCAATTCATATTGTTCATTCATAATTGCTTGGCTTGTTTGAGTGTGCATCTCTTGTCTCTTGCAATTAGTTTTTAATTCCGCATTAAGTTCATTAGATTAGCATAATCACCTATTCACCCCCCCTCTAGATGATTTTCAATTGGTATCAGAGCCTCCGCTCCTGATATTTAGGTTTAACCACCTAGGAGTGAGATCTTGGTTTGCTAATCTTCATTTGCATTTTCATTTGCACACATTTAGTTTGCACTCATGGCTAGCCCTCCTATGTTTGACTTTACTAGACATGATTTTTGGATAGCCAAGATGACTAGTCATTTGAAAAGCCTAGGACATCTAGTTTATCAAGCCTCCACTCAGAATCCCACCTAAATAATAGCAAGCATAAAAAGGCAATGCATTAGCACTTCAAACACTTAGAGCATCTCTTATGAATTTCTTTTACCCGTGTTTGCTCATTTTGATTCGGCTTTTGCAGTTTGGAGCATACTGACTTCTCCTGAGCTACCAAGGATTGTCAACAAGTTGAGAAGATCTAGGAGAGATGAGTCCGACATTCATTGCCTTATGGTCCAAGGGAAAGACTCCCTTGAGGTACAATCGGATACTCAACTAGATGATAGCTCTAGTTCCTATTGCTATAGTTGTTTAGAAGCTCAAACTTTAAATATAGAACTTGCCACAAAGCTTGAAAATTTCTCGGAAAACACAAACTTTTGAAAGAGGATAATCTTGTTTTGAAAAATGAATTAAGGATTTGTGCTCTAATTTTGAATTGGTTTTACAAGAGAAGAAGAGATTACTAGTGAACGTGACTCACTAAGATCTCAACTAGACCTTACCTTAATGAGATTGATGTTTCAAAAGGCAAAAATGATTGTGATGATGTTGTGAAAAACAATGAGGTTTTATCTTCTAATTGGATTTTGTTTTAAAATAACATTATTTTGAAAAATGAAATTGATTTCATTACAAAAGAATTGGATTTGGTTTTAAAGAAAAATGAATCTTTAAAAATTGATATAGATTCTCATGTTTGTCATGCTAGTATAGCTTCTTGTTCTAGCACTCCTATTGCATGCTCCACTTTATCTTCAACTATTGAAAATGACATAAAAGTTTTGAAGAAAAATATAGATTGTTTGGGCTCCACTTTGAGCCAATGTACTTTGAATCATACACGCTTGGAAATCTTGGTTCGCAAGAAACAAGTTCCATCTTTACATGTATACCCATCACGGCATACACATGCTCATCACGGACACAACCCAACATGTATGCTCATGTGTACATTTGTACACATTGTGGTCGAAAAGGCCACCTTGCTAGATTTTGCTATGATCATTTACATATTGAAAATTTAGCAAATAATCTTGTTTGGGTTTAGAAAGATACTAACCCCTATGGACCCAAAAGAAATGGGTACCGAAGACCACCCCTAAAATTTTTGATGTAGGTGTGGGCTCTCGCATCACGTGAGAATAGCGTGCCTTGGAGTGGATGCGTTCCAAGCTTAAAGAAAACCATTTTTGGATGCATCACTTTCAAGGAGAGTTTGGTGGAGAAGGACCACCATTGGTTTGGAGAACTAGATAGGTGTCTTCATCGTTTTTGGTATCATTCTCTAACTCCCGTTTTTATTTGCATGCTTTTCATATTATTGTTTATAGCATGTTTTAATGTTTGTTGATTATTATGATTATGCCATGATCATTAGATTAGTGATATACATGTTTAGTTACTTGAGACACCCATGTTTTATATGGATCTATATTTAGTGTTCTCACCTTATTTAAACTAATATGTATGCCCTAGATCTAATGCACATGCATATACATAATGATCATGTGGATGTTTATGATTTTTTGAATCATGTTTTGTTTAGTATGTTAAATGCCATGTTTATTAGACTTTTGACATGCATGTATAGCTTTTGAGATCACCCATGTTTATATGGACCCATATGTTGTGTTCTCACCATTTGTCTAGCTATTATGTATATCATGATTCTAATAGCATGTGGATTTACATAATGATCATGTTTATGATTTTCATGTTGATTTATGTCTAGTTTTATGCCTCACGTTTTGGATATATGTTTAGATGTTAGTTTTCATGAAAACTAGGATTCATACTTGTACATAGAATGGGCCACAAGTAACTCTTTTTATGTTTGTGCTTGAATGTCTATTTGTACCCATTAAATGTGCTAGTATAGTCTAGTTTTGATGATTCATGCATTCTAACTTGTATTCCTCATCTTAAATATGTTTCTATGATCGTGTGTTTTAACTTCATGTATATGTCTATCTTGTCCAAACTATTGATTATACATGTACATCCTTGAGCCACGTGCCTTCATGCATATACTTTTGTGGACTCATTATGTTTAGGATATGTATGTATACTTAGTTTGTACATGACATACATATACCTTAAAGTTTGAATTGCTTTGATGATTTTCATGTTTTTAGGAAATTTCAATTTGTAATGAAAATCTAGTTTCTTATGTCTTTATGTTTTTAAGGAATTTCACATGAGCTAAATTGAATATTTTCATGATTGTATGTGGCACATACACTTGTTCACTCACTTTATTAGTTTACTCATGATTTGTTTTCATGAGACTATGATATGGGCTTTATGGATTTTGAGTGTTTAGTAATCATGTGATTTACATGTGTTTCATGAAAAACAATTTCGTTTTATTCCTTACTTGAAGGATTTCGTACTAGTTAACAAGATTTCCATTTAACTAGTACGTATTCTTCTTTTGGTAGAGATTTTCATACGTACTCTATTTTCAAACATATTTTTGAAAATCCTACCTTCAATGGCGGTTGGATGGGAGATCATGTTCATGTATGCCTTATAGTGAAAATCATTTAAATTTGAACATGATTGGGAGGCTAGGTAATATGATGTATACACTTGATCATTATTGTTGTTTCATTGGTATCATTGAATTCTTTCAATTGGTATCAATTTTGACCTTTCTTGTATACTCATATATGTTTGTTTGTATGTATGCCTTCAATTCCAAAAATATCAATTTCAATTTGTATCTATTTTTCATACATATATATGTTTTATTTGTACTTATTATATCCCTATATCTTTAAGCACAAAATCTTGTTTATGCTAGTGCTTGAGCTTCAATTTTGTTTCAATTGATTGCTTTTAAATTGGTATCAAGCCTACGCATTGTTTTTGTTGGTATTTCATAAAGGGGGAGAAAAATTGTATTTCATCTTTCAATTAGTATTTGTTTTCCACTCCCATACTTTATGATTGAAAATTCATATTTGGTATCATATGTTCAAAATGAAAAACATTTACAATTGGTATCAAAATTTTTGTTTAGACATTCAAATTTATTATGTTTAAATTTCAATTGGTATCAAGATTTTCATGTGTTTTGCTTAAAATTGGTATCAATATTTTTTTTGTTTGTTTCCTTTCAATTGGTATCAAGATGCTATTCTTTGACATATTTTCAATTGGTACCTTAATTGATTGTCACCCCTAATTGGTTTTGTTTTTGTTTTAGACAAAAAGGGGGAGAAAAAGGGTGAGAAGATTTTGTTTTGTTTTGCTTGTTTACCCCTTTGTTGATGATTGACAAAAAGGGGGAGAAAGATTTTGAGTTTGATTGAGTTTTATATGCATGTTTATGTTTTGCATATATTAAGTTTAATTTAGTTTAATTTTAATTGGTATCTAGAGCATGTTTTTTTTTATACATTTCATTGGTATCTAAAACCTTTTATTGTTTATGCATATACATGTGCATTTATGTTTTAAGAGCCTTCATTGCATATTCATTATGTTTATTTGTTTATGCATGAGTTAAGGGGGAGCTTCTTTGAAGCTTAACTTTCATCCATGCATATATAACTCCATGAGTTTTGTCATCATCAAAAAGGGGGAGATTGTTGGCCCAGAGGCCTTCCACTCTAGTTTTGATGATGATTAACTCATGTAGTTATGTGTACTAATAATCTTGTGATTTTAGTTTCAGATCATTAATCAAGTTATTAGTAGGTGATTAGCTTCAACAAGATGATTTGGAAGCTTTCACATGTTGATTCAAGAGCCCGAGCGTCAAAGATCATATATAGCACTTGCTCGGTGGATCAAGGAGTTTTGGATCGAGTCGGCTTGGAGACGGCGCTCTACAAGAAGACTTCGGTACCATAATTTAGTTTTGTGTTTAGATCCAAATTGTAAAGATTAGAATAGTATGATATGCTCAAGTTCACAAAACACACCACGTTTCATGTTTTGAATATTGGTTTTCGGTTTTTCGGTTTAGGTTAACCGATGTTGATTTTCATGAATAGATAGATCAAAACAAGTTTACATGGTTTAATGTATATTAGATTTGTTCTATATACATGCATGCTTAATTTCCTAGACAAACTTAGTTTTGACTTACTTATTCATGTATTCTATGTTTTGGTATTTTTAACAAAACATATTTTGGAATTAATGTCAAAAACATGGATATATATATATATGTTTCATGTATATAGGATTATATCCATATACATCATGCCTAAATGTTGTTTAATATCATGTTTTTGTATTTGGAAGAGTTTTGGACAAAATGTATTTTCTATTCAAAAATTCAAGTTTTAGAAAATACAGTTTTCGGTTTTTGGCAAAATTTCTATAGCACAAAAATAGTTCAAATGTTTGAGATTTGTGTTAACTTTTTAACACAAGTTTGTATTTCAATGAAAATAATAAACTATTTTTGTGGTTTTTTAGAGATTTAATGGGAATTTTTAGGATTAAAAATTACATGTTTTTACTGACTAGAACAGTCTCTTCCAGGTTAGGTCGGTCGACCGCACGGGTCGACCGCACCAAGTAGCCGGTCGACCGTATCAGTCGACCCGTGCACGGATACGTGCACGCTGGCTGCCTCATGGTCCGGTCGACCGCACGGGCGACCGACTGCATGCAGGCAACTCTCTGTTTGTTTCGGTCGACTGGGCGGTCGACCGGTTGCTGGCAGCGGTCAAAATGTGACCGTTGGCCTGTCGACCTCACGGTCGACCGGTAGGTCAATTTTGGCAGTTTCTGCTGCCAACAGCTCTATTTTCTGGGGGCTATAAATACCCCATTAATGGCCAATTTTCCACAAGATTTTTTGTGCGAATTTTTCCTTTCTCTCTGGTGTTTTCACAGCAATCAAAAGAAGTTTTTGGATTTAAATTGAACAATCTATTTGGTGTTTTTGCTAGGGTTTGGAATATCAAAGTAAAGGGTTTTTGGGAAAAGAGTTTTGATTCAGCTTCTATATCTTAGTTTCAGTTTTTCCCAAGGATTTCCTTTGTGATTTTGATTTCCATTCCATTGGTTTTCTCCACACTTGAGCTACATCTACTTTCTTATTCTATAGGATCTTTGTGTGGGAGAAAGAGATTGTTTGTGGTTGTTGTTTAGACCACCAAGTTGTAAACCCTATCTTTGCTTGGCTTTGTGCCTTGGGTTGTATCCCTCAAGTTGTGAGGTGATCCTGTTTTGGTTTGTGCTAATCCCTCAAGTTGTGAGGTGATTGATGTTGGCTTGGAGTTGTGCCTCAAGGAGGAGGTTGTGTTTGTAAGGAGAGTTGGGTACTCCTTGTAATTGTTATTGCCCCAAATCCTCGGTGGAGGTTCCCTTTGTGGGAGTCCTTTGTGGACAAGCTAGTGGACTTAAAATCCTTCTCGGTGAAGGCGGGATGTAGAACTGGGTGCTCGATCCTCGAAACATATCTTGTTGTTTGCGCTTGATCCCTTGGCTCTTACTCTCTCTTTCTTTACTTTGTGCCTTGCATCAATTCATATTGTTCATTCATATTGCTTGGCTTGTTTGAGTGTGCATCTCTTGTCTATTACAATTAGTTTTTAATTTCGCATTAAGTTCATTAGATTAGCATAATCACCTATTCACCCCCCTCTAGGTGATTTTCAGATTGATGCTGGCTCCCAAATCAAGTAATGCCCTATTGATAGTGGTCTGTCCTATGATACAAGAGATGGTTGGACTCCCTGGGTCCTTATATTTCACAGGAATTGGCCAGTGAGCAACTCGCTTATGTTTGAAGCTAGAAGACTTTCTTAGGGACATTCACTTTCCTCTTCTTAGTGCACATTTCTTTTAAAAATTTGGCATATGATGGAACTTGTTGTATGGCATCAAGAAGAGGTACATTGATTTGGACCTAATTAAATATTTCTCTTATCTTCTCCATATGAGCATTCAGCTTTTGGTTTGCTAGCCTATTTGGAAATGGTACAATAGGCTTGTATGGTTGCTCATCTATCTTTTCTTTTTCTTTAGATTTGGAAGTTGATGGTTGTGAACTTGAAGATGGATTGTCTTGAGTTGGTTGCACTGGAACAGGAGGTGTTGATTTTGACACTGATTTGGTGGGTTGATTGGAAACCTTATTATCTACCCGCTTTCCGATCTCCTAATATGAACAGTGTTGCATTGACTGGGGTCCATGTCTTCAACTTCATGCAGAGGGAAGTGATTTTTTTGGATTGGGCAATGGCTGACTTGGTAGCATTCCGTTTTGTCTTTCATTCAAAGAATTAGCCAGTTGACCTATCTGGAAATGTAACTTGTTCATATCCTGATGGTGGTTGGTCATCATTGAAGCCTGGGTTTTGGATAGGGTTTCGATCATTTTTTCCAAATCTGACATTCTTTTGTCTGGATGATTTTGTGGTTGATGTTGCTGATATGTGGGCTGGAAGTTTGTTTGGAAATGTTATGGATTCTGATATGATTGGAATTGTGGTGGACTCTGGTATGAGTGAAAATTTGGTGGATTCTAGTGAAAACTAGGTTGATGAGACTGAGCAGGATATTGATGTGAAAATGGTTGCCTTTGTTGCTCAGGACCAGACTGACTCCAGGAAAATTTGGATGGTTTCGCCATCCCGGATTGTATGTTTTGGAGTATGGATTGTAGTTGGGTCTGGTGTATGCAGCATTCGTATTTTCCTGATACATTTGAGACTGGTAATAGGACACTCTTCGAACAGATAGTTAAGATCATGGCAATAGGTACAACCCGAGTTGACCACAGTGGTGGGTTGACCTGGTTCACAGTCGTAGGTTCCCTAGATTCAAGCAGTTCTATCCTCTTCATCAATTGTGTTATTTTAGCCTCGGCCGCTATGGAGGATTCTA